>PVIU01004860.1:110003-121276 GCA_004026605.1 Ondatra zibethicus | reverse complement strand
TTCTATCAGGTTCAGTGTGGTTAGATTTATGTTGAGGTCTTTAATCCATTTGGACTTGAGTTTTGTGCAGGGTGACAGATAAGGGTCTAATTTCATTCTCTTACACGTTGACATCCAGTTATGCCAGCACCATTTGTTGAAGATGCTTTCATTCTTCCATTGTATAATTTTAGCCTCTTTGTCAAATATGAGGTGTTCAGATGTTTGTGGATTAATATCCGGATCTTCAATTCGATTCCATTGGTCAACATCTCTGTTTTTATGCCAATACCAAGTTGTTTCGATTACTGTAGCTCTGTAATAGAGTTTGAAGTCAGGGATGGTAATGCCTCCGGCAATTCCTTTATTGTATAGGATTGTTTTGGCTATCCTGGGCTTTTTGTTTTTCCATATAAAGTTAGTTATTGTTCTCTCAAGGTCTATGAAGAATTTTGTTGGAATTTTGATTGGGATTGCATTGAATCTATAGATGGCCTTTGGTAGAATTGCCATTTTTACTATATTGATCCTTCCAATCCAGGAGCATGGGAGATCCTTCCATTTTCTGGTGTCCTCTTCGATGTCTTTCTTCAAGGTCTTAAAGTTCCTGTCAACTTCCTTGGTTAGTGTTACACCAAGATACTTCATGCTATTTGTGGCTATTGTGAAAGGTGATGTTTCTCTGATTTCCCCATCAACAATGACACCAGGACCTATCTCTTCTGCATGTATTATCTTTTTGAGAATCGAGTCTTTTTGAATACACTCCTTCCTAGGCCTGGAGGGATGGGGGCGGGCCTTGGACTTCCAACAGGGCACCATGCCCTCTTTCAAGGAAGAAGGGGGAGGGAGGAGGGGTGGGGAGGTAGTGAGAGGGGACCGGGAGAAGGGGAAGAAAGGTAAAAATTTTATTCCTTTAATTATGTTTTTGAATGGAAAAAATAAAACAAAACAATGTATGAAAAAAATAAAAAAAAAGAAAGTTTGAAGAAGTAGAGAAAATTTTGCCTTCCTGGAGTTTACAAATTACTCCTGAAAAAAACACAAAGAGGAAATTCTATTAATTATTTAGGTTATGAAATAGGGTTACAGATAATTAGACCCCAAAAGGTGTAAATTAGAAGAGATAAATTGAAGACACTTAATGACTTTCAAAGATTGCTAGGAGATATTTCCAATCCATGACCCACTATTGGTATAAAACATGATCAACTGATTAATTTAAACAAAAACCTTATATGGTGACAGGACTTAAATTGTCCCAGAGAATTATCAGCTGAAGCTGAGAGAGAATTTACTTTGATTGAAGAGAAATTGTAGGAGGCACATATGAATTGTGTGAATCTGAATCTTAAGTGCATTCTGGTCATATTACATTCCAAACATTCCCCTAAAGTACTTTTAATGCAGAGAGAAGATATTATCTTAGAGTACATTTTATACCACATAAATCTGATAAAAGCTTAAAACCTTATATGGGAAAGTCTCTGAATTAATTATAAGAGGAAAATTGAGACTTCATCAATTAGCAGGGAAAGACCCAGCAGAAGTTTTAGCATCTTTTTCTAATGGCTAGGGGGTGGTTTTGTTTTTCTTTTCAAGAGAATAAAGGTATCCAGCTAAGAATTCAGAAGACTAGTGGACAAAAGAGACATCTAAAGAAAAGGAAGAAATCATCCAGAAAAAAAAATCTCAAGAAAAAGAGTAATTGGCATATTGGTATATCACATTTTCAAAAGGGTAAAATTTCATATATCTTCCCAAATATTTGTTTCAGCTGTTCTCTACAGGTATTTAGTGCCAATGGTCCTTGTGTAGTCCCAGTCCAATTAAAGATTAAAATTGGCATTACATTTGGACTATGGCTCTCTGCTTCTGTGACCCAAGCAATCCTGTTAAAATGAAATTCAAAATCTGTCTCATGTTAGAAAAAACATGACAGGACAGAAGAAAAACAAAAGTTTAAGGACTATTTTATTGCTATTAATCTCATAACCTTTTGGTTTATGTTTTTCCTTTGAAAGCTTTTCTTAATGTATAAAATTTATAAGATTCATATACATATTATGCATACTAATAAATATATATTATATTTAAATTTTCTCTCATGATATTAATGGTCATATAAAATACAAATTATTTCTAAAATGAGTATTCATTTACCATTTTGTACACAATTTTTGGTTTGAGATTCTATCAGTTTACTGCAGTGAACCATGAGATTGCCTAAAATTGACCTTTGAAGTCTCCATAAGGAGAATGTGGCCCCGCAACAACGTCTCCAGGATTGTAATAACATCACTAAGCTGAAAAACACCATTTGAGGATTGGCTTTGAACTACACACTGCTCAGAAAAAGGTGCTAGCTGTGATGATCCAGCCTAACAGACTACTCTACCCAGGACTTAAGACAAGCCCTGAACTTTACTATTGCACATAGACTGGACAAAAAAGTGATACAAGTACCTCTCCCAGGACTTGAAAATTAACCCAAATTTTTCTTTTCAGGAACCCCCAAAGATGCCCTCACCCCAGGCAGCAGCAAGTAAATTTAAGAATACAATGCCAATATTCTTAAGAAGTTGGGTGGCTTTTTTTGGTAATTCAATGAATGATGGATATTTGTCATTATTTAGGGGGTTAGTTACAAATTATGATTGCTAATGGTCAGAAAAAGGTTAAACAAAGGTTCTTGTTATGAAAAAGGGGATATATAGGCATAATAGAATAAAAGGGTAGATCATTGAATCTACTCTGAAAAGAAAAGAGAGAGGATATATCTATGATAAGATACAAAGGTAGATTATTGATTGTATTTTTTAAAGCAGCTACTAGTTTTAAGTATTTTACATTAGATTGAAATTTATTATGCCTTATGTTATTACACATCTGAAATACCATATTCAGTATATCTCAAAGTGTTTGGAGCCCACCTATGAAGTTGAAATATATCTCTGTTTTACCTTGAAAATATATCCAACATTAACACAAGTTTGATTGCTGTAGGTGACTAACTACTAACCTGCATTTCTTAATTGTCCTAAGCAGTTTGTAATAGTAGAGTTCAGGGATTAGAACTTTACACTCCATGTTTAAAGGAACTGAATAGATACAATCAAGTACACAAACAAATATACACTATATTGTAACAAAAATAATTATTTGTATCAATCTATACAAATTTGTACAAAAATATACACCAATGTAAAATATTTGATACTAGAAGTTGATGTTTAGTTTAACAGTAGATTCAATAATATAACCTGTTATTCTATTATTCCTATATTCCCCCTTCTTTTTTATCTGGATAGAAGAGAAGGAATTTTAGAAGAAAGAAAATGAAAGACAGGAAGAAAGTAAGTAATCCCTTAATCTAAGCTCTTGTACTTACTTTCCTCTTTGATCATTCCCAAAATCAACTTGCAAATAACAACCCTAAATTAAGACAAAATCCATAACCTACTTAATTAATGACCATAAAACACCCACTCTACCTCTTGGAAATTTGGCCATCATGTTCTTTAAATTACTCTTGTGCTCTTAAAATTGTTTCTTGTTCTCTGAGGCTTATGGCATCTTTATAGGACCCTGAGAAAATTGGGACAATGGTATTGTCCTGGGAGAGTTAGCTGTATCATTTTTTTGTCCTGCTCTGTGTCTATGGAAAAAATAGGGCTTTTCTTAAGTTCAGGGTGGAGAGAGAAGTCTTTGAAATTGGGCTTCTTTGCTTGCCTCTGAAGTTGTGCTGGGTGTCAAGTTTTGAGGAATCTGCTACAGCAGCATTCTGTTTGGCTGTATCACTTGTGCTGTTTGGCTTGTCTTCATTGATGTTTGATCCTTTTGTTCTGAAAACATGCAAACTGTTGAAGGTAACATACTCATCTGCATTAACAGAAAAATGGAATGTACAATGTGCACAAGTCAGCTAAAGATGATTTTTTCTGTTCTATGCTTCAGCAGGTAAAAGGCCTCAGTCTACTTTTTAAATATATTTGGACTACATAACAGAACTGCATATACATTTTTGTCGATAGCAGATAAGAAAGATTGTATGTAGTAATCAGTTATGAAGACCGTAACCAACAAGATTTATCATGTCTTGTCCACTTTCAGAACTGTTCTCATGTAGAGGTATACATGTAGAGGTATACATACATCGCTTGTTTTGCAGTTTTTCTTGGTTTCTTTCATCATGTCTGTAGCCAAGATGTTCAGGAAATCTCCCCTTGTCAAGTATGATCTTTATTAATTTTGAAGTAAATTATATTTTTTTATTTTCTGTAGGAAAATGTCATAACCTTCCTCACAAGGCAACACATTTCCTGACTTCCATTTTGAAGCTAAGACATGTTTAAAACACATAGGCTGGTTTAAATTAGCAGGTTTTTTTCACACTCCAATGTCTCTCAGAAGCTGTTGTCTTTTGTTCATTATCATTTAAAAATTTAAAGTTAATAAAGCACTATACAGGAACTAGACAACCTAAGTTTTGTATTTCCTATCCTTGCATAGGTTTTTCTTTTTATATTACTTTACTTTCTCTTAAGGATTTCACTTGCTTATTTCCAAACTATGTTTTTCTATCACTGTTTATACCCATTTTTTTTTCTTCCTTCATCACCTAAGCATATTTTCTAGCATTCTGTACCTGTTTAGATGTTTTGTCTGTACCTGGTATTATGCATGCCTACAGTCTTTCTGTGACTATGCAAACCAAGCATTAAATGACTAGAAGCCACCTTTGTGCATCTGTAGGCTCCTTTTGTGGCTGCCCTTAGCACATATTATTGGCAGCTGACTCTACCCCCTTGGTTGGGTTCAGCAAGCTATCCACTGATTCTGTCTGTGGCTATTGCCTACCTCTCTGTAAGAGCCTAACTTCATGCCCCATGGACCCTGGTAAGAAGCTTCAACTATCACCCTAGCTCTGGCAAGATACTGTGTCTATGAAGAATCAAACATTTCTGTCTAATCTTATGCTTTCAAGTAGAGTTTCTAATGCTCTCAGTCCCTACACCACACTGAATGGCAAATGGAATGGGTGTAACTTTAAACTTCCCTCTCCCCCAGAAAAATTACACAAAGACTTATTAGGTATGATAGCTTGGCCTTAGATTAGGCTTGTTCCCCACTAATTCTAAAGACTTATATTAACCTGTTTATATGAATCTATGTTCTCCCATGTGGCTCATTACCACTCTTTATTATGATATGTCTGACTTTCTCTGCATCTTACTGGTGAATTAATTGTCTCTCAGATTCCTTTCCAAAGTTTCTAATTCTGTCCAGAAGTCCTACATATCCTCTCCTGACTTAATAATGGCCACTTAGCTCTTTATTAATCTAGTTAGAAGGTACGTTCAATTGGAGAGGTTAAACACAGACACATCTTCACAATGTACAAAAAGATTACACCGTAACAAAGGATGTTTATTTATATGGGGTACTGTGAATTTTATTCTTTCACTTATTTTTTGTCAGTATACTTCTTTTTGGTATATCAGCATAACACTATTTTTTTCAGTACTGATTTTGTATCACATCACTTTGTTTTAATGAAAGCACTTATTACATGAAATAGTTTTCTGCTGGATTTTTAAGATTTCTACAATAAATAATTATTTAATCTATAAGTAATAACAGTATTATTTCTTGATTTTTTATTTGAATCTTTTTCATTTATTCATCTTGTCTCATTATCTTAGATAAAACTTCAAGTACTACATTGAAAAAGAATGGAGAATAGTGTTGCTCCTGATTAATGATGTCTCTTAATTTTCCTCCATTTAATATAATGTTGGCTGTAGGTTCCTAATACAGTATTTTTATATTAAGATATGTTTCTTCTACTCCAAATTTTTCAATAATGAAGGCTGCTCAGTTTTTCACAGAAGCATTTCCCGAATCAACTGGGATGTCCACATGACTTCTGTCCTTCAATTACTTATAAACATTATAACATTTATTGATTTGTGTAAATTGAGGCATCTCTGCATCTCTAAAATAAAGCCCTTAAGTTTATGTTGAATGATTCTTTCAATGTGTTTTTGAATTCCTTTGAAAGTATTAGTTGAGAATTTTGGTATTGATATTCATGAGAATGTTTGAGTGCAATTTTATTGTTTGTTGTGTGTTTATCTAGTTTGGTGTCAAAGTAATACTTGCTTTATTAAAAGACTTTAGTATAAGTCCTTGCATTCTTTTTTAAAAAAAGTTTGGAAATAATTGGTATTGTTTGATACTTGAAGGTTTGAAAAAATACACTACTGAATACTTTGGTCTAAATATTTTTTTAATTTGTAAAATTTGTAATTAGAGTTTAAGCCTTATTTCTTGATGAAGATAATTATAGGTTGTCATAGGTCATATGTGTCTAGAAACTCATCCATTATTTTTAAATTTTCTAATGGGGGAAATATGTTTTTAAAATATAACCTAATAATTATCTTAATTTTATAATGGCCTTTGTTTTATCTCTAATCCTAGTAAGTTCAGTCCTCTCTTTGTTAGTTTGGCTAAAATTTTGTTCATCTTATATTTTCAAAGAATCAGACCTTTATTTAACTAAGAAGAGGGCAGGGCTTTCATGGATATAAACAAATCATAGCATATGAAGTTGTAGTAATGTGAAGCACCATGTTTTAAGATTAACAAGGTAATCCAATATGAGTAATAGGGTCTTAATAGTCAATGGAGTTGTCAGAGATAGACCCTGCTCCCTCTATTGGTTGTCCCACAAGAAAATCAGTTTTTACAATTTACACATATGTAGGCAATCATACCTACTAATTTCTATTTTAAAGTTTTATTAATTGTATTCCATAAATTTTGAGATATTGTCTTTTTATATTTTTTTGATTCTGGGAATTTTTTCTTTATTTGTTGTATAAATTACCAATTCATCATTTAATAATGTGTTGTATAATCTCCAATAATTTTAGCATTTTCTCTGATTTCCTGCTCAATATTTATAGACTTTTACCACTTTGATAAGAAAAAACTCAAGAAGCTAGTGTAGTTTCCCTTGTTTGATTATATATTCTTTGTGCACTAACATAAACTAACTTTCAAGTAATGTTCTATAGTCTCCCAAGAAACATTCTGTTATGTTTACATAGAATGTCTTGTAGATATCTGTTACATCTATTTGTGCTATGATGCCATTGAATTCCACTATTAAATTCTTTTTTATTTATTTTTGTAAAGATGATCTACCAATTGATGAGGCTGAAATATTGATGTGACACAATATTTTTGTGTGGGGTTAATTCAGTGTTTGTTTTATACAATTAGATGGACCTTTGTTCATGACATATATGTTTATAATTGTAATATCCTGCTTGTAGATTGTTCACTTAATGAGTATAAAATGACCTTATTAATGCTTTCCCATTAATTTTGCTGTAAATCTGCTTTGTCAGATAACAGAACAATAGCACGTTTGTTTCCTAGATTTGCTTGAGACATAGTTTTCATTCCTTAATCTGAGTTTAGTTGCTATAAAACTATATAGTTCTGTTTTATAGAAAGGAATGTTTTTTTTGAGGTAACAAATAGACAATTTCTGATTTTTATTCAATTTATTAGTCTATAATCTTTTGATTGAGAAACTGCTACAATGATCATTCAGAATTATTACTGAAATATATTTCCTGACTTGTGCCAGTTTTTAGTATTTGTTTCCTCTTCTTCATTACTTGTGAAGTTATTATTCCAGGATCGTTTCTTCTTTTCCTTTCCTTTTGTGACCTTCTGGAAAGATTTTTTTGTCTTTAGAAAAGATCCCTTCAATTATCTTTTACAGAAGTGTCTTGGTGGTCATAAATTCCTTTAGCCTTTTATCATGGGAGTTTTCTTGTTTTTCTTTTACCATGACAGAGAGCTTTGTTTAGTTAATAGGCAGGGTTAGTTGTTGCTGTTTTCAGTGCTTCAACTGCATCTTTTGAAACCATCCTGGATAAAGTTTCAGTTATCAGGTCTGTATTAATCTGATGGACCTGCCTCAAGAGGCTTTTGCTAGGACGTGAAGGCAAAAGTCCTTAATGCTGTGATCAAAAATGAGCAATTCAGCTGGATGACATTCTGTAAATACAGTTATTTGACAGTCTTATGTTTTTCTAGGGTGCTATAGGTATCTTCCCAAATCTCCAAATTTGTTTTGCAAATTTGGTCTTATCGACAGCTCTTTATTTCAAAGAGAAAGCTCAGGTGTGAGAAGCTAAAGTGATATAGATAGACTATGGAGTAATCACATGTGAAATTCCTTAAATAAATAATAACATTTTTCCTAATTTCACACTTTTAAAGAACTTCCTTAAACAAGGTTTAAATGGAAATGACAATAAGAAGAAGAGGAAAAATCCATAGGAGCAAGTGGATAGGGTAGAATGTGCAGTGAGGAATGCATTATAATAAACTGAATATAAAAATGCACACAACAATTCTAAAACGTAATTTAGCAACAGACAAACAATAAAATTCATCATGTGATATATAGACAAAAAGAAGAAATAATACAAATATGCCAAACAAAAAATACTCAAGGAATTAATGATTGGCAAAGATTAGCTAAAGTGAAAAGTGAAGTTCTCTGTTGAAATTCTAGCAGGGTCTACTCAGTTCTGTGGGGGAATAAAGAGGAGCTGCAGTTCTCTGCACCGCTGATGTTCTATAGGCTTCTGGCATGTGGGGAAGGGAGATTGAAACCTTTTCCTGCAGGCTCCCTGTGATCCTTTTACTGTATCTTGACCTCTCCTGATGGATGTTTTAATTAATTAATTAATTACATATTTTAAACATTAATTTACACATTGAAAAATGATCAATAATTTTAAAAGGACAAAATAACAATGAAAAATCCACAAAACAAGTATGTATGTGTGTGTATACATATACATATTATATATATGATGTGGGTTACAAGTACAATAGATTCTAGTTATGACTACTAGTCTACTGATTTGGTTTATTATTTTGCTTTGTTTTGCATTGTTTGGCTTTGTGACAGGGTATCTCATGTAGCCCTGGCTATCCTCAAACTTGCTTGCAGACTAGGCTTGCTTCACACTCAGAAATCATCTGCTTCCAACTAACAGCTAGGATTAAAGGATAGTGCCAAAATTGTCTGACTCAGCTCCTATTTTTACTTTTTTTTTTTTAAAGAAAAGATGATCAGTTTTCCTTATTTACCACCAAGAAACTATTTTCACTTTGATTTAAATTCCAATACATTTAAAGAAACTTTTATCAAATTTAGGGTGGAGAATAGAGAGAATATTTTATATTAAGTGGGCTGTGGTTAACACATTAGTGCCCAATTGCTTCCAATGAAGAGGAAAGACTGTGTGTCCAGCCCTATATGAATATCTCTATCTACATTCCAAATCTACAAACTTTACTTGGGAGAGAAGGCAGAAAGACCAGCAGAAGGAAAATTCAGAAAAAAAGCTTTAAAATGCTGTCTTTTGGACACGACAGGGCTACGGACGTCATGAACTCACACCAGCTACATTAACCTATATGATATCAAACCAAAATTCAGGCATAGCTGCAATATAATGATATTTTATTTGTGTTTTAATAAATAAAACTTGCCTGAAGAGCAGAGTGCAGAGCTAAGTCACTAGAGGGCAGAAAGTGCTGGCACACACCTTTAACCACATTACTCACGTCCACCCGGGGAAACAGGAGATTGAATCTCTCTAAAAAGAGAAATAAAACTCGTACAAAGGTGCTCCCAGTACTCCAGCATCACGTCTTTATTCCCAGCACCAGGGAAGTAGAGACATGAGTAATAAGGCTGGACAGGGAGAAGTACATAAAGCAGAATGAAACAAGAGCTCATTTTAGTCTGAGATTTGCTGGAGAGCATTTCAGTCTACAGTTGCACTGAGGACAGGATTGGCCCTTTTATTGTCTGAGCCTTGGTAGAGGTAAGAACTTTCTAGTGGCTTGCCTGCTTTGCTTTTCTGATATTCAGCTTGAACCCAATATCTGTCTTTTGGTTTTTCTTATTCATGCTCTTTCTGGTGCCAAACTTTTGTGGTATGAATTCATGAAAATGTAATTTGCCTGTGGTTTACAGCCACCCACATATGCCAGAGTTACGTACGGGTGACATCACTCCCGCACTGGTTTTGTTTTCCTTCCTTTTCTCCTGGTGGACTTTCCATGAACCCCCTTTTCAGTCTGCTGACAAACTAGGTAGCTTCCTAGAAGTTTATCAGTCTTTTGCTACTCTTTAGGCAACAGTAAACCACATATCTTCACCATCAACAGGGAAAGATTTTGTGAGAAAATGGGGAATACTTAAGGAAGAAATTAGTTAAAAGCGAGAATAATTTCCCATGTTAAAAATGGGAAACACAAGATGGAGAAAGTTAGGTGTCTGTATTATTATGTAATGGTTTAAAAATGGAAAAACTAAATGAAGAGATAATCAACTTAACTGGTACTTATGCACTGTTAATTAACATTTTGATAATCCTTGTGGCTGTTTTGATATTTTTTGGTTTATCTTATTTTTTTTTAAATGTATAATTTTTGTCCTTTTTTTTAGTGTTGAATTGATTCCCTGAGTTACTCCCTGATTTTTTTCCATACATTGTTTTGTTTTATTTTTTTCATTCAAAAACATAATTAAAGAAATAAAATTTTTACCTTTCTTCCCCTTCTCCCGGTCCCCTCCCACTACCTCCCCACCCCTCCTCCCTCCCCCTTCTTCCTTGAAAGAGGGCATGGTGGAATCAACAAAATAGAGACACAGAAAACAATCCAAAGAATCAATGAAACGAAGAGCTGGTTCCTTGAGAAAATCAACAAAATCGACAAACCCCTATCCAAACTAATCAAAAGGCAGAGAGAGAACACTCAAATTAACAAGATCAGAAATGAAAAGGGGGACATAACAACAGACACTGAGGAAATTCAAAGAATCATTGGGTCTTACTACGAAAGCCTGTATGCCACAAAATTGGAAAATGTAAAAGAAATGGACAGTTTTTTAGATAAATACCACATACCGAAATTAAATCAAGACCAGGTGAACAATTTAAATAGACCTATAAGTCGTGAGGAAATAGAAGCTGTCATCAACAACCTCCCAACCAAAAAAAGCCCAGGACCAGATGGTTTTAATGCAGAATTCTACCAGAACTTCCAAGAAGAGCTAATACCTATACTCCTTAAGGTGTTTCACATAATAGAAACTGAAGGGTCATTACCAAACTCATTTTATGAAGCTACAATTACCCTGATACCAAAACCACACAGGGACGCAACCAAGAAAGAGAATT
>PVIU01004860.1:0-109903 GCA_004026605.1 Ondatra zibethicus | reverse complement strand
GTTTATCTCTTAAGAAGTTGTTTTGTTTGACTGCCAAGATACAGACCTTAGAAAAACTTAATAAAACAGATCATGGATACAGATACAGGAATTTAAAGGAGAACCCTTTTGAGGTTTGCATTATAAAGTTAGAGAAGACCAGCCTAAGATTTCAAGCAAACAACCTTAGTATATCCAGTAACCTTACAGGAATTGTCAAATGATAAATGCTTTCTAAGAACTAAATGAAATTCTGTGCCAATGTTAGATTTAAGGAGAATCAAGGAAGGGATAGTTCCATATGACATGCATTCACTTCTGTGAATTGTTGAACTCGTGGCTAATTTGTAATAGAATTACCCTAAAAGACTGGATAGATTAGACTAACGCAGTTTTAGAGCCTGGTAGACAATTAAAATGGAGTAATTGATAAAGAAGAGGCTAAGACTATTGAACAATGGTGTAAAGCTAGAGAAATCTACAGAAATCTCTGAAAATCTTCCTGGAGAAAGAGATTATGCTACTACTGAAAGATAACATTTATATGATGACAACACCCTGGCTTTATGATGCACAGCAGCTTTGAGGGCTTGGGAAAGAATTGAAGAAGTAGGAAAGAAAACTGAGAAAATGTTTAAAGTTATACATGTCCCAAAAGAAGCCTTCCTGGATTACTTACAAATATTGAATTCAGTGGTAAATACAATAATACCAAATTTTTCAAATAGACAAATAGTAATAGTATCTATGACTTTTCAATTTGCTAATTCTCAATGCAAAAGAAAATTAGGATTTTAAAGGAAAAATCAGTACCCTTGGATGAATGGGTATCAGATATAATCAATATTGAATCTAATGACCAGGATGATGCTTGGATAGGAGAGGTGATTTCCAGAGGTTTGAGGAAGAATCAAGATGTCAAGTGTTATAATTATGGCGAGCCAGGTCATTTTAAAAGTGATTGTAAACAAATTTTGTATATTGATATAAATTTGAGATTAAACTTGTAAAGACATACTGTATACTCATTTATAATTTTTGTTCAAGATATTGTAACTATAAAGCTCATTTAACCATGTCATTAAAATTTCTAGTTCTTGAAAGTTATTTTTACCAACTGTTTAGTATAATAATGAAATTCATGTTAGTAATTAACCACCTACTAAAATTAAACTTGTAGTCCCATTAAGTATGTTTTTAAAGTGTATCAGATATATTTTTAATAGACATTTTATTTTCAAACACTTAAGAGATCTACAGAATATGTCATTTAAGATGTTTTAAAAGCATTGTTTTTTTTATGACAATGAAACATGTCTGCTTCTGGCAGCACCATTCTACTTTGGAGAAGATAATGGGCATCGAAGAAACTCCATATGGAGTTTACCTTCTTTGTGGCAAAAATAAGCCACATCGCACCAAAATGCCACTGCCTTGATTGTTGACAGTATACTATACTCATTGGACAAACAAGACACAGAAGAGAGTGACTGCCAACCCTTGTCAAGACAAGGCAAGATAATCCTTCAACAAATCTTGCTTCATATAAAAATCTATCACATATTCCAAGCCTTTAGCCTGAAGATGAATGCTCCAACGTTGCAGAGGAACTTTGATTGACTGTCCAGACAGCCAGCTGCTTCTGTCATTTCTCATATGTTTGGAAGTTGCTTGCTTGAACTTCCAGCATACTCAGTTAATAATATTTTTCACTTGAGTCTATGAGGTAATCGAGATTATTGGGGTTATTGTCATAGTTACCCTTGTTTGCATGACACAGTAAAGAAATTCCCTAAAGAGTTGTAAGGTGTATAAGGTTGAGAGATATCAAAAAAATAGTTTTGGATGTTAATGCAAGTTATGATAGAAATTAAATTAAGTGCGAGACTTTGGACTCACCAAGATAATGGCATATTTTCTCTGAATTTGTCAAATGCAAATGGACTAGACTTTGTTGATTACTTATTGCCGGTATATACTGTATATAGTTTTTCTTAAATGAGTTATAGCTTTCTTTTTTATTTTAGATAAAAAACAAGGAAATTAGTGATAAAGTATTTGTGTTTTAGTAAATAAAACTTGTTTGAATATCAGCATGCAGAGTTAAGACACTAGAATCCAGACAGAGGTGGCACACACATTTAATCCCAGGACTCAAGACCACCCTGTACTACATGAGATTGAATCTGTCTAAAAAAATAAATAGACATCTCACAAAGGTGTGACCAGCACTCTGGAGTCACATGTCTTTAATCCCAGCACTAGGGAGGTGGAGACAGGAGTTATATGGTTGCATAGAGAGAGGTATATAAGGTAGGAAGAGATAAGAGCACATTGCAGTCTGAGGTTTGGTGGATAGCAAAGAAGTCTCCAGTCATGATAAGGACATGATTGTCCCTTTGTTTGTCTGAGCCTTGGAAGAGTAAAGAACTCTTTAGTGGCTTGATGACTTTGTTTGTCTTATGCTCAGCTTGAACCCCAATATCTGTCTCTGGGGTTTTTATTATTTGTGCTATACTGAGGCCATTATTATAAGGCCCTCTTCCATACTAAGGAGATATTGACTGTTTACTATGGCCAAGGAATAGAATATCAGTCTTTGAGAAAGTAGCCACTGTTAATTTTTCCCATACCCCAGTTAATATCATCCATTATTTCTTAGTATACATAATCAATATTTTCCCCTCTGTATTATAACAAAATCTTTTACATTTTAATTTTGTTTTATTATTTTATTACTATCATTATTTTGATATTTATAAACATCAGGCTTGATGATTTTAACGAATTATATTACAGTCCTTGAGTCAATGAAGGTCATCGTTTAGGGATTTCACTTGGTGAGAAACTTCATGCTCATTAAATCATTACAGAAAGGTTTAAAGGCATCAAAGGTTAATATATAGAAATCTCAGGAGAGAGTCACTTTTATAAATAACACATTTTCCAAAAACTCATAAGTCCATGTATCTATTTACCCATGAAAGAATTTAGCCGTTCAAGAAAGCAGAACATTAAGCAGTCAGCAATGTTTAAAAGCTAACAATATAGGGCTTTCTGTAGTCTGAGTTTGCATGCTGATTTCTGTTTGCCATGGTTTGCTCATGTTTATGGACCTGAAGGTAGTGTAAAAGAGGAAGTGAGAATCATGTAATTATATTATGATCTAAAATAGTAAAAGAAATACAATTTTTAAAGTTAACACTCTGTCTTACCCCTTCATACTTCTCAATACCTCTTAAATATTTTAACATGAAAGATTGACATTCTAATAATAGCCTTGGTTCCTCCTTCCAAACTGTGTATGATAGAAGTGAATCAATGCCACTTGTTGATAAATGGGTAGAGTTGTTATTTAGATTCTGATGCCACTTGGCACAGTGTTACTCATGGGCCTTGTCATAATAGTACTGTCTTAAAATTCTTCTAAAAAGAGAAGTAAGAAGCACACTCAGGTGTCTAAGCCCCCCATCACTTGAGTGAAGTTCACATTGGTACACAAACCATGGGAGAGATTTAGTCAGAACAAAGCTTATATCACTTTTCTTAATTAAAATATCTACATTCATAATTTTCACATTCTCTTTTTTCTTATGACCTTTTCTCCTCTATCCCCATTCTCTTCATGTTCAATGTATTCTTACACTTCAATTTATTTGTCTAATCAAATATTGTCAATTACAAAACCGAATAGAAGCCTAGACATTATCTTTCAAAGTCTCAGATACTTAGGTAACTTAACAGACAGAAACTTGTTCAAATTCTCCTCTCTTACAGAGCTATGTCTGCTTATCTGCTGATTCTGACACCAGGGAGACAAATTTAATTAGTATTTTTCTGTCCATCATACTGAGCTTCTCTTGTTTTGCAGTGAATCAAACCATTCCATCTCTCTCCATTGTCTATAGACACAAATATGTCAAAACTGTCCATTATGGACCTTGGTCACCTTTCATTAAAATATTGAAATAAATAATTATTTTTAAAATCAATACAAAGATTGTCATTTTCACCTAAAATTTTCAGACCTCTTAATTATAATTCTAAGGATTTTAGTCAGTAATTGAAGAAACATGCTCGATATTCACAGTGATTAAAAAGAATTATAAAAGAATCTGCTCATTAGAAAATACTGAAACTGTGTGTGCATAAATATATAGAATCTAAACATACATATATAGTCTTTCTTAGGATATTATTGTAAATCTTAAAAACATAACAAAATTTTATTCTTGTAGCTATTTAGCCCTGATAACTTTAGTTAATATTGAATTCATGATAGCTGAAGTTTGATAGCTTCAGCATTGTAATATATCTTAATATATTTTTTACAAAATCAAGTATGTGTGTATTTATGTGTCTGTGTCCATCTGTGTATTTGTCTGTGTATGTCTGTTCCTTTGTCTGTCAGTATCAGTGTCTGTCTGTGTCAGTCCATGTTGACTTGTCTGCATCTATGCCTCTGTCTGTGCTTTTACCTGTGTCTGTGCCTGTGCTGTGACTGTGTTTGACTGCGTCTGTTGTCTGTATCTGTGTCTAAGTCTGTGTCTGTGTCTGTGCCTGTGTATGTTTCTGTGTCTGTGCCTCTGTCTGTTTCTATGCTGGTGCCTATACCTGAGCCTGTGTCTATAGCTATATCTCTGCCTGTGTCTTTGCCTGTGCCTCCACCTGTGGTTATGCCTATAGCTATACCTGTGTCAATGCCTGTGATTTTATCTATGCTTGGTCTGTAGCATGTACCTTTGTCTGTGACTGCACCTGTGGCTGCCTGTGTTTGTGCCTATACCTATGCCTGTGTCTGTGTCTGCATGTGTGCCTGTGTCTGTGTCCTTGCCTGTGCCTGTATCTAGAGTCTGTGTTTTTGTCTGTAACTATGCCTTTGGATATAGTTGTGCCTTTGCCTGTGCCTGAGCCTCTGTCTGTGTCTGTGCTTTTGTCTATGCTTGTGCCTGTCTAGAGCTGTGCTTGTGCTTGTGTCTGTGTGTTTGTTTATAGCTGTGCCTGTGTCTGAACATGGGCCTATCCCTGTGTCTGTGCCTATGTTGGTGCCTGTGCTTTGGTCTATTCTTTTATCTATAACTGTGCCTGTCTATATCTGTGTCTGTGATGTACCTGTGTCTGTGCCTGTGTCTTTGCCTATGTATGTGCCTGTGCTTAAAGATATACCCGTGCCTATGCCTGTTTCCATTGCCCATACTAGTTCCAGGGCTTTTGTCTGTGCCTTTACCTGTGTCTGTGCCTGTGTCTATGCCTGTGCCTATGGATATACCTGTGCCTGTGTCCGTTGACTGTACTAGTGCTGGTGCCTGTGTCTGTGCATTTAACTGTGTCTGTGTCTGTGCCTGTGCCTGTGCTGGTGCCTGGTTTGTGCCTGTTCTTCTGTCTGTGTCTGTCTCTGTATCTATGTACAGTCTTGGAGCCCATTAAAATTTGTCAGATCCTCTGGCAGTGTAGTTATATGTAATTCTGAAACATCTGATGTGTTCTTTTGGAATCAAACTCTGGTCCTCTGGAAGAACAATATATTCTCTTTACCACTGAGCTATCTCTATAGTTCTGTCTTAGTGTTCTTAAATGTATATTTATTGTAAATTGTGAAAATTTTCCTCAAATGCCAAGGTTTCAAACAAGAGAAAGCTTCTTGGTTTCTGATGTTGCTCACATAATAAATTTGGGAGTTAGAACCTCATGTGATGTTTTTCTGGATAAACTCTATTATTGTTGATTTTTATAATTCAACTCATTTGCCTTTAAATTTCACGATTTTGTTTGTTTATTTATTTATTAATTTTGGTTTTTCAAGACAGGGTTTCTCTGTAGCCTTGGAGCCTGTCCTAAAACTAGCGCTTGTAGACCAGGCTGGCCTCGAACTCATAAAGATCTGCCTGCCTCTGCCTCCAGAGTCCTGGGATTAAAGCCATGTGCTACCGTTGCGTGGCTCATGATTTCAAATTTTAAGCAGATATTATTTTGTAGTATATATGTAACACATTTTAATTATATATACACAAGTTTTAGGACATTTGGGGTGTTTCCATTTCCTAGCTGTAGTGTAAAAAAGCAGCAACAAACATGATTGAGAAAACAGGAACATATGGAAGAATTTAGAGAGTGGTAAAAATAATCATAAATGATGGAAATACATTGTAATTTCGAAACTAGAGGAAATAATTAAAAATCCAAAAATCTAGAATGTAGAATGCATAAAAAAGCAAGAACTTTACAAAAAATCAACTTACATGTTTATCTAGCAATGAAAACTAATGTAAAATGTTTACAAATTTATACTGGCCTTTTAAAAATGTGCTTCACCAAAAACCAGAGTCCTGCTTTTATGTGGAAAACCCTTGTCAATGAGCAGAACATGTAAGGCTAATAATTGACAATATACCTGTCAACATATGCTGTGTGGCATTTTTTTTTTTTTTTTTGCTAAACGGGAAACCATGGCAACACCTGATAAGTGAAATTTGAAGAAATATGTTGTAAATTTGCATTTGTGAGAGCTGCTGGTCTGTAACAGATATGTATTAATTGGAAGGAGATGTGACAGCTTGCAGCAGTTAGCAAGATAGCTAACAAACCATCAGCACCTGTCAAGACAAGGGCTGAGATGAATCAGCTGCTGTGATATGTGACTTCAAACATGGTGTCATTTTTGTGTACTCATCATTTGTGAAATGTGCGAGGGAGTGTGGGATTTTGTTAATATATAAATATTTTCAGCAATGTCTTAAGAATATATAAAAGAATTATCACTTGTCAAGTTAAAAAGGGAAAATTATAAATTCAAAAAGACCCTAAAATGTTGACAGCTCTAATCCTGTAGCATTACTGTGATTTCACAGAGCATGATGCATGCAGACATGAAAGCTATTCCAAATGCAGATTGCCATACTACTGCACTGGACAACACTGTCATTAATGTTGGCTTAAATATAATTAGACAAATTTAGATGTAAAAAATGCCATTTAATGAAATTAAAATCACATATTTTACTGTCCATCATAGGAAGAAGATTGATTTTATCAAATGAGACATATTTTCAAATATCTCAAAAATAATATGAAATACCAACTCTTTTACAATCCATCTTCTATAAATGTATTAATTTTTTCTCATGCTAGCTTGGGTATTTAACCCTTCTTATTAATTTATTTTGTGAGGACAACTAGACATATTGGAAAAATTATCACTTAATTGATATTTTATCCCTATAAATATTCTATTACTCAAAAGGTTGAACAAACAATACAAATAAACACAAGAAAAAATCATGCAACTTACTATTCTCTTTTTTGGCCCAACATCCTTGATGAAAAAATTCTCCAAATTTCTATCCCTATTATACAAAGAAACACTTACTGTCTTTTAAAATTACTCTAGTCTTTCCTGTGATAAAGGTGATATCACTTGACATTCTTTTATTTTTTTTTCGCTTTTATAAAGGCAGGGTTTCTCTGTTTAACAGCCCTAGCATCCTTGAAATAGCTCTGGTAGACCAGGCTGGCCTGGACTCACTGAGATCCGCTTACTTCTACCTCCCAAATGCTGGAATAAAAGGTATGCGGCACCACCATTTGGCTTATAATTTTTTACGGTAACAAGGAAAATACACCATCTTGCTAACAATAATCTCAGATTTATATATTATTTTTAAAAGGTTATGCATATTTTCTAGATCAGTCTAGGTAACAGTTTAGCATAATTTAAACACAAATCAGTATTTTGTAGCTTTTTTTTTTTTTTTTTTTGGTTTTTTGAGACAGAGTTTCTCTGTAGCTTTGGAGCCTGTCCTGGAACTAGCCCTTGTAGACTAGGTTGGCCTCAAACTCACAGAGATCTGTCTGCCTCTGCATCCCAAGTGCTGGGATTAAAGGCTTGTGCCACTACTGCCCAGCTATGAAACCTTAATTTTCTTATCCAAATTTCACCCTAAGAATTGTCCCATATATTTATGAAAGAATCAATAAATGTATTTTATTTTGAATTTCAATCAAAAGGTGTTTGAAGGAGTGACTTTATTCTTTCTGCTAATTAGGAGAGTTGGTTTTGTCTTTCTGTGTGTTTTGGTTAAAAGGATTTTAATATAGTTATCACAGGGAATATGATATATTGATATTAAATTAGGAATATATGAGAAAAAAAACATTTGTTATAATTTTCTAAAAAATCTTAAATACCAGAAATAGATGGGCTAGGATCAAACAAAATGACTATAATTCTCATATGTTTTTATTATAATTACTATTTTACCAAGAAAATGCAGTGTATTGCTTTGATGGTTCGCAACTACTTCACATGTATTTAAAATGATTACATAACTCTGTTTCTCATCTTGTCAGAAGTTTCTCCTTTCCTTTTTGATTGTATTTCAATCTGAACAAATTGGTTGATCTGTACATACATGGCGTGTAGAGTTCTTTTCCGTGGTCATGTGGTTTTGTTCAAATTACTTATGCCAGAGTCAGTGACTTAGCAATCTGCTGACAGAGAGATATATACACAGTCCTTAGGACATCAAATATGATATAAAACTAAGACATATGATAAAATGAGCAAAAATATCACTGTCAACCTGTGTACCATTTCTGTTGACAATACTGAGATATTTCAAAGATAGTAAGAAATCAAATGAGATACAGGTTCAGCCTTGGAACTTTTAAGAGTTATTTTGTGTGAAAGACAACAGTATGAGTACTGTAGTAACAATATATTATTAAAGCGTGGTCTTTTTTAAACTTAAAATTACAGTGGTATATAAATGTGTCTGATTACCAATAAGAAAAATTATACTGTATTTCAAGTGGTTCTGTAAATGTAATTCATGATTACCCTGGTGTAGACTCACAAAATGTTGCCCTCATAGAAATCTACAGGGAAAACCATGCAGGGTCAGAGGATGAGAAAGATAAAAGCCAGTGGGTGCAAAGTTACACCTAGGTTAAAAACAAGGAGCCCTGCAGTGTCGTTTCACAGAATGGCAACTCTAATAAAATGTACTGCACACTTCGAAAAACAAGAAGAAACTATTTTACGTGTTTTTTAATGATAATAGACTTTTTCATACAATATGGAATGTTGTTATACAAGATATATGATATATGTGTCCAAGATTTCTTCTCCTTCAACCACTCCTAGATATTCCCCATTCAGCAAAGCACAGCTCTTTCTTTCTCATTAGAAAACAGAAGGAAAAACAACTATACAAGGAAGAAGGATAAAGAAAATAATCGGAATGTAAGACAAAACTAACAGAAAAGATATATCCAAAGAAAAAGTTCATGAAACACATACAGACCTATGTACAAACAGCAAGGCAGTTGGCCCTAAGCATCACAGAACAATGCTCCCCATCCCTGTTCTCAGGAGACAGGCTCCCATCCCTCACTACCAGGGGAAGGAGAATGATCTTTTAACTTGTACAGTAATCAGTTCAGTTGTGTCTAGAAGGCCTTGTTTCCTTGTAGTTTTCCATTGTCACTGGTCATTACAGTCTTTGGTCTTCTCTTTGACAAAGTTCCCATGAGCTTCAGTAGAGGGATTTCCTAGAGATGTGCTTTTAAAACTGAATATTCCAAGGTTTCACACTTCAAACATATCATGCAATTGCGAGTCTTTGTGTTTGTTTCTATCTTCTGCAAGAGGAAGCTTCTCTGATTATGACTGAATATTAGACTGATTTATGAATATAGAATAATAGCAAGTAATGGTGTTGCTATGGTGTTGCTTTTTCACAAGGTTCCTGGGCCAGATTCTTAGAAAAGAGTTGTATGCAGCATCGATTCTATCTAACAGAGTAGGTCTTAAACCCAATAAGATAATGATTGGTTATTCATAAGATGTTTGTGCTACTATTACAACAGCACTATCTTGTGAGAGGCTTGTCTTCATAGATCAAAAGATTTATAGACACATTTATATTTATCTTCCTCCTCTGGTATTATGGAGTCCTACAAATACTATGAACACTACTTAGCAGGTGAGAAGTCTCTAAGCAGGCATCAGCTTGACTTCTCCATGTTCAGTGGTATTGCTTTCAGCAAAAAGGCCCAAATATAAGCTTCTGGAAAAGGAGCTAGTAGTAATAGCAATGGCCCAGGATGTTTGAATGTTTCTATAGTGTTCCTTTGACACTACAACAAATCAATGAGATATAACTCATTTGTGGCACCTGAGGCTTCATTTGGTGGTAAGAGATTTATAGCTGAGGCTTTTTCTCCCCATTATAGGGGAATTCCATTTAGATTTTTTCTTATATATATGAAAGAAAATCTATATATTTTAAGTCACTTCTTTCTATGATGGTGGTTTTCCCTAAAAACGTTTACATAAAGAAAAATGAAAAAAGAAGAACTATATATACCTAAACGGTATACTTTTACTTTTTCTAATATATAAAGTACACATATATCTGATATCACAGAATACATGGTTAATATTTGCTGTGGAAAATCCTTCAGTCAATAGCCTTTAAGATACCAGGTCACTGAGGCATGTTATCCTGTACTATAAATGCAGATGTAAAGCATGCCCAACCTCTCTTGCCTGCTGGATTTAGTTTCTGTTCACTGCTCGGGCAGAGAACTGTGGATCAGCGAGTCTACCCTTGAATAAAGAACACCTTATTATACTCCATTCTGAGCTAGTGTGGGACTACTTTATCACAATCCTTATTTCTCCTTTCTCCGTCCCCATGTGTTTCTATAATTCCAGCCATCCCATTCAATAATAATTATCTATAATATTTCTGTTTCCTAATGAGTTTTCTCTGCTACACTAAGTCACTTACTCTGTATCTACCTGTTATGTGATCTTTTGTTTGTGCTTTAACAAATAAAGCTTGCCTAGTAACCAGAGAGTTAAATTAGCCAATAGCGAACCATAGAAGCCAGGCAGTGGTGACACAATCCTTTAATCCCAGCAATTGTGGCTCATGCAATTAATCAGGAGGTGGAGACCGGAAGTGATAATGTGGAATGTAGACAGGATCTCGGCCTTTTTGAATGGAGGAATGGGACAGATAGGAAAAAGTGGTAGCTGCTACCAGTTCTCTGATCTTCCAGGTTTACTGGATATCTGGATCCTCAGTTTTATTGATTAATATTAATTAGATTTATGCTTCACCTAATGCCTATGGTCCTATTGATTGTAGTTTGGCTGTCATTGATGTAACAACTACTTTTCACATATAAGGGAGTGCATAGCATATTTTATTCCTTTGTATAGGATACTTCACATATGATCTTCTTTTTTCTAACTCAACCCATTTGCCTGCAAATTTAATGATTTAAATTACTTCAATACCTCAATAATACTCCATGGTGCAACTATATCACACTTTCTTTATCTGTTATTCAGTTGATAAATATCTAGGTTGTTTCCAATCCTGGCTACTGTAGATAGATCAACAATTAACATAAGAATCTCTTGTAGGATAAATTAGCATTTGGGTATATAACCAAAAGAAATATAATTGGATCTTGTCATAGATCAATTCTACTCTTCCTGGGAAACTGGCAAACCGATTTCAATACTGGCTGCACAATTTTAGGATCCCAACAGCAAATATAAATGTTCCTCATGCTACACATACCTTACAACATGAGATGTTATTGTTTTATGATTTCAGCCATTCTAACATGTGTAAGGTGAAATGTCAAAAAAGTTTTGCTATGTATTATTCTAATTTGCATTTTAAATTGCTAAGGATGTTCAACATTTCTTAAATATTCTCAGCCATTTGAATTTCCTCCTTCGAGATTTGTCTATTTATGTCTCTACTTCAGTTTTAATTAAGTTAATTGTTTCCTTGATATGAAGTATTTAAAGTTCTTTATTTATTTTTGATATTAGCACTCTGTCTTTTCCAATTCTGTAGGCTCCTAGTTTGTCCAATGATATTGTTCTCTGTTATGCAAAAACTTTTAAGTTTCATAAGATGCCATTTATTAATTTTGTATATGTTTTTGTAATTGCTTTATAAATAATACCATTCAAAATTTGCACCTCCTCCCCTCCTCCCATTTTCCTCCCACTTCCCCAATCCCCCTCCCTCCTCCCACTCCAGTCCTAGGAGAAGTCAGGGTACCCTGCATTGTGGGAAGTCCAAGGCCTTCTCCCCTCTATCCAGGCCTAGGAAGGTGTGCATCAAAACTTACTGGGATCCCAAAAAGCCAGTACATTCAGTAGAATCAAATCCCAGTGCCATTATCATTGGCTCCTAAGTCAGCCCCCATTGTCAGCCACAATCAGAGAGTACAGTTTGATCACATGCTTGTTCAGTCCCAGTCCAGCTGGCCCTGATGAGCTCCCATTAGATCATTCACACCGTCTCAGTGGGTGGATGAACCCCTTACAGTACTGACTTCCTTCTTCATCTTCTCCCTTCACTGCTCTACAACTGGACGTTGGGAGTTCAGTCCAGTGCTCCAATGTGAGTCTCTGTCTCTATCTCCATCCATCGCTGGACAAAGGTTTTGTGGCAATATTCAAGATATTCATCATTGTGGCTATGGGATAAGACCACTTGAGGTACCCTCTCCTCTACTGCCCAAGGAACTAGCTAGGGACATCCCCTCAGACACCTGGGAACCACTCTAGAGCCAAGTCTCTTGCCAACTCTAAAATGGCTCCCTTAATGTAGATATCTTCTTCCCTGCTCCCATATCCGCCCTTCCTCCATCTCAAACATCCCACTCACCCAAGCTCACCCCAATCCTAACCTTCTCCCTTCTCTCTTCCCCTCTCACATTCACCCACACCACCCACACCACCATGCTCCCAACTTTTGCCCAGCAATCTTGTCTGCTTCCAATTTCCAGGAAGATCTTTATATGTTGTTCTTTGGTTCACCTTATTATTCAGTTTCTCTAGGATTGTGAACTATGGGCTCAATGTCCTTTGTTAATGGCTAGAATCCACTAATGAGTGAGTACATAGCATATTCTTCAGAGACCTTCAGAGAACAATAATCAACTTTATATGAAAAAAAAAAACCCAGGATAGCCAAAACAATCCTATACAATAAAGGTCCCTCCGGAGGCATTACCACCCCTGACATCAAACTCTATTACAGAGCTACAGTAATGAAAACAGGTTTGTATTGGCATAAAAACAGAGATGTCGACCAATGGAATCAAATCGAAGACCCGGATATTAACCCAAAAACCTATGAACACCTGATTTTCGACAAAGGAGCTAAAATTATTCAATGGAAGAAAGAAAGCCTTTTCAACAAATGGTGCTGGCATAACTGGATGTCAACCTGTAGAAGAATGAAAATAGATCTATATCTATCACCATGCATAAAACTCAAGTAAAAATGGATTAAAGACCTCAAATATAAATCTGACCACACTGAACCTGATAGAAAAGAAAGTGGGAAGTAGTGTGTAACACATGGGCACAAGAGACCACTTCCTATGTATAACCCCAGTAGCACAGACAATAAGAGCAACAATGAATAAATGGGACTTCCTGAAACTGAGAAGCTTCTGTAAAGCAAAGGACACTGTCACTAAGACAAAAAGGCAACCTACTGAATGGAAGAAGATCTTCACCAACCCCACATCAGACAAAAGTCTGATCTCCAAAATATATAAAGAACTCAAGAAACTAGACGTTAAAATCTAAACAACCAAATTTAAAAATGGGGTACTGAACTGCTCAGAGAATTCTCAACAGAAGAAGTTCAAATGGCCAAAAGATACTTAAGGTCATGTTCAATTTCCTTAGGGATTATTGAAATGCAAATCAAAACAACTTTGAGATACCATCTTACACCTGTCAGAATGGCTAAAATCAAAAACAGCAATGATAACCTATGCTGGAGAGGATGTGGAGTAAGGGGAACACTCATCCATTGCTGGTTGGAATGCAAACTTGTATAGCCACTTTGGAAATCAGTGTGGTGGTTTCTCGGGAAACTGTTAGTCAACCTACCTCAGGATCCAGCAATATAACTCTTGGGAATATACCCAACAGATGCCCAATCATACTACAAAAGTATTTGTTCAACTATGTTCCTAGCAGCACAATTTGTAATAGTCAGAACCTGGAAACAACCTAGATGCCCCTCAATGAAAGAATGGATAAAGTGTGGCACATATACACATTAGAGTACTACTCAGCAGTATAAAACAATGACATCTTGAACTTTTCATGCAAATGGATGGAAATAGAAAACACTATGCTGAGTGAGATAACCCAGACCCCAAAAGATGAATATGGTATGTACTCACTCATTAGTGTATTCTAGACATTTATTAATTATTCACCCTAGTTTTTGTACTAATGTTGTTTTAATCTGAAACTGTTTGCCTTTGGCAAATGATTTCAAGGCTCTTCCCCACATTCTCTACTATCAGTATCATTATGTTTGGTTTCATTTTTAGTGCCTTTGATCTACCTGGATTTGACTTTTGGGCAGGTAAATAAGTATAGATCTGTATTTGTTTCTTCTACTGCAACCATCAAGCTTGATTAGCATAATTTCTTAGATGCTTTTTTTCCCCAGTGTTTATTTCTGGCTTCTTTATAAAAATTCAGGTGTCCATTAGTGTGTTGACTTATATCTGGTCTCTCAATTCAATTCCAGTTGACAAACATGTCTGTTTCATGGCATCATCATGCTGTTTTTTATTATAATAGTTCTGGAGATAGCAATATATCCTTCAGTTCACTTATTATTTAGGATTGTTTTAGTTATCTTGAGGGTTGTCTGTGTGTGTGTGTGTGTGTGTGTGTGTGTGTGTGTGTGTGTGTGTTTCTATATGAAGATGAAATTTATTGTTTCAGTATCTGTAAGGAATGATTTTGGATTGCATTTGAATCTGTAATTTAATAGTATGACTGCTTTTTTACCATATTCTGGACAATATTCTTAATAGCTCTAAAATAAAGACAGATGTATAGGCTTCTATATTTTGATGTTTATGTTGAGGCAGATATTGCAAAACCTACCTGGATAAAAATAATTATTTCTGCTGAATAACTATTGTTATTATTTTTGAGGCATGGTTTCATAGCCCAGCAGTAGCTATGGACCTCATCTATCTTCATCATTGAACTAGAATTACAATTGTATACCACAATATTTAGCCACTTTTAATGAAAATATCAGATTATTTTTAATCTTCTTATTATCTTATATTTCCTTCTGTCAATTAACTTAAATAAAAATTGTAGTTTTTTTTACATATATTGGTTTTGTAAAGCTAACTTCAATATGCTTCTGCTTTTATGAGTTTTAAGTATGCTTTCTTCACTCCTTTTAAGATTACTTATAAAATTCCCACTTTTTCATGTTAAGAAATAATGGAAAGTAAAGATAATTAGTAATTTCACCATTATTAAATGGAAAGCATATTTATTTCTCTTTTACCAGACTTATGGCATTGATGGCCATTTTCAAATCTGTGCCTAGAACATCTTGGCACTGGTTTCATCCATTATCTTATTGTTTTACAAGATATTCTAGGCAGTGTTAGTTCTAAACAATCTGTTTGTCTATTTTACTTTTAACTCTGATTGGTAGTTTGAGAAGGACAATTATCTCAAGGAATGGGTCAGTCAATTGCTTGTACACATTTGATCTTTTGACTTTTATTAAGAGGGCTTTATTTTAAAATGACTCTTTTGAAAAATGGAGGGAGGCATAAAGAAGCTTTCAATTTTTCTGATCAGTCACTGGGGGAGGGTGGAGCTTTTAATGTGACAGTGTGAAGGGACATTAACATAGATGGAAGAGGGATGAAACATAGATAGCAACAATGATGTGTGTATAAGTCATAGGAAAGAATAATATTTTATACTTACTTAAAACACACATATAATATATATTTCTACATACATATATGTGTGTATATTGTGTGTGTGTGTGTGTGTGTATACAGTTTGAATGGAATTACATTACTTTGGGTGATCATGTTCCTGACAAAAGTCACAGGCTACATAAAACTACCTGATGCTAGACATTAGAAACAATTATTTGAGTTGTTGGTTAGGAATGCTTCAAAACAGAGTATGGTTATTTCCTTTGGCCCCTTCCCAGTTGTTGAAGGAGACACCCTATGCTGACGATATTAGACATGTTGAAAACAGAATTTTCAAGAATGGAGCTAGAACTGAACTAAAAAAACTCATTTTTGAGAAGCACTTATTGTAGTGTCAGAATATACTGTACAAAATGATATGCAAGAAACAATCAATGATCTTACCTTGTTTTAAGATCTAGGAAGCAGAAAATGATCAACTTGGCAGGAGAGCTCCAATGATATAATAGTGACAGTTTTATCTCAGGGTTATAAATAACTATCTAGTTTGACCTACAGTCAATTCAATGGGAGAGAATGGATACCTAGTACTGAAAAATTAGCAATGTATCATCTCCATGGACAGATGCTGTAGTAGAAAAGAGCTCACTACTTTGAACTTTCTTGAAACAGAAGAATTGCTAGTCACATTCTAAATGTTCACCTAATAGCCACAAGTAAGTGTAGTGATCAGCTCTCATCCAAACAGCTTCATTTTGTAGCAGTTGTACAGAGACATACAGCTGGTCAAATCCAAAGAATGAGTGACAAAAGAGTGCCACACCCAAAAAGAGTAGAAAGCAAGAAGTCATCAGATTCAGGGCTGGAAAAAAAATACAATAGAAATGAAACAATAAAGAAATCATACAAGAAATTAATGGTACAAAGAACTGGTTTTTTGAGAAAACAAGAAGACTGAAAAAGAGCCAAATTAAGAAAAAATGTCTGATAAATAATATAAATATTACCAAAATAAAAAAGGAAAATGAATCCACAACAACAATACAAAGACAATTCAGAGAATCATAAGGTCAAAATTTAAAAAAATAGTATTCCACCAAATTGAAATATCTTAAAAAAATGGATAATTTTCTTGATTTGACATACCAAAGTCAAATCAAGATCACAGAAGCAGTTTAAACATACCTATAAAACCTAGTGAAATAGAAGTCATTGAAAGTCTCCCAACCAACAAAAGTAGAGAGCCATATATTATTTAACATAAAATTGTACCAGATATTCAAAGAAGATATATTTCCTGTACTCCATAAATTATTTCATAAACTAGAAACACAAGGGACTTTATCAAATTTATTTTATGAGATCAACATTATCTTCATATGCATACCACATGAAGAGTAAAAAATGAGAGAGAATTTCATATTCCTAGTAGCCACCCACCAGTCAGCAGGTAACACTCATAAAAACCCATCCCCTCCACAGTCCTCTAACTTTTCCCTTGCCCACGGAACAAGCTCCCAAGGGACAAACTCCAATTGCAACCTTTTAAAGAATATCCCTACGAGTTGGTCAGCAGCAGTCCCCAGAGACACAGACATCACCCCCACTGACTAGAGGAAGATTCAATCCTGAAACTATAGTTACCTAAACCCAGATGTATAGATAGCAGTATAAGAATACATTAAAAAATACACGAACAATATAACACCTCTGGGCTATAGTGGTTGTACAACAGCAAAGAACTAAATATCCCAATAAAGGTGATATAGAAGAAAATGTCCTTAACAATAACTTTATTATAATAAAAGAGAGACTTAAAGATTAAATAAAAAATTTCTTTAAAGAGACCAAGAAAAAACAAACATAAAATTAGAACAAAACGGTAAGTCCTTCAAAAAAGGAAAGAAAGTTAAGAAAAACAAACAGGTGAAGGAAACAGTTAAAGACTTAAAAATTACAATAGAGCTATAAAGAAAAAAACTTGAGAGAGTATTGGAAAAGGAATGATGTGGAAGGTCCTTCTGTCTATGTGTTGCTTTTATTGGTTAATGAATAAAGAACTGATTTGAGCCTGTGGCAGGGAAGAACAGAACTAGACTTGGAAAGCTAGGCTGTATGCTGTGAGAAAGAAGGGCAGAGTCAGAGAGACACCATGGATCCTCTGCCTGAGACAGATACTGGGAACATTACCCCGTAAGCTACTGCCATGTGGCGATACACAGATTAATTAAGATGGGTTAAATTAAAATGTAAGAGTTAGGCAATAAGAAGCTAGAGCTACTGGGCCAAGCAGTGATTTAAATAATACAGTGTCTATGTGATTATTTTGGGTCTAAGCTAGCCAGGCAGCCAGGAACCAACAAGTGGTTCTTCAAGAACAATGGAAAATCTGGGTACATGAATAGGAACTTTACATGCAAGCATAATCAACAGAATGCAAGAGATGAAAGAGAAAATCTCAGGCATACAAGATACAATAAAGGACATGGAATCATCGGTCAAAGAAAACATTAAATCCAACAAAGTCTTAACACAAAATATACAGGAAATCTGGGGCACAATGAAGAGACAAACCTAAGAATAATAAAGTGGTAGAATACCAGCTCAAAGGCACAGAAAATGTATTCAACACAATTATAGAAGAAAATGCTTGGAACCTAAAGGACATGCCAATGAAGATACAAGAACACCAAATAACTGAAACCACAAAAGTTCCTTTGCCACATAATAATAAAAACACTGAACATACAGAAAAGAAAAATAATATTAAGAAGTGCATATGAAAAATACCAAATGTCATATAAAGGCAAACCTATCAGAATAATACCTGAATTCTCATTGGAAACTCTGAAAGTCAGAAGGTCCTGAACAGACATTTGGCAGAAACTAAGAAACTATAGATGTAATTCCAGACCACCTTACCCAGCAAAACTTTCAATCACCATAGACAGAGAAAAGAAGACATCTCATGTCAAATACAGATTTAAACAATGCCTATCCACAAATCCAGCACTACAGAAATTAATAGAAGGAAAACTCTAATGTAAGGAAGTTAGCTGCACCTATAAATGCAGGCAGTAGTATATACCACATCAGTAAATACCAAGGAAAGAAAAAAACATACACACATTATTATCATAAAAGAAACATGCATCAACTTCAAAGACAGACATTACCTCAGAATAAAGTGTTGGAAAATATTTTCCAATCAAATGAACCTAAGAAAAAACTGGTGTAGCATTCTTAATATCTAAAAAATTAATTTTCAAACTAATATTAATCAAAAGAGATGGAGAAGGACATTTCTTATTCATCACAGGAAAAATCCACCAAGATGAATTCTCAGTTCTGAATATCTATGCCCCAACTACAAGGCCACCCATATTTGCCAAAGAAACATTACTAAATCTTAAATTACACATCAAACCTCAGACACTAATAGTGGGAAACTTTAAAACTCCACTTTCACCAATGGACACATCTTCCAGACAGAAAGTTAACAAAAAATAAGGGAAACAATAGATGTTAAGATTCAAAGAGACTTAACATATATCTCTAGAACATTCCACCCAAACACAAAAGAATATACTTTCTTCTCAACACCTCATGTAACCTTCTCTAAAATTGACCACATTTTCAGTCACAAAGCAAATCTCAATAGATATAAAAATTGGAAAAAACCTCTTATATCTTATCTGATCACCACAGTTTAAAGTGAGAAAACAACATCAACACAATTTGAAGAAAGTCTACAAATTCCCGGAAACTGAATAACACTCAACTGAAACACTACTCTGTCAAGAAAGAAGTAATGATAGAAATTAAAGACTTTGCAGAATTCAATGAAAATGAAGGCACAACATAGCCAAACTTATGGGAAATGATGAAAGCAGTGGTAAGAGTAAAGTTCATAGCAAAAAAAAAAAAAATGGCTACATAAAGAATTTGGAGAAATCTCACTACAGTTACTTAACAGTACACCTGGAAGCTCTAGAACAAAATGAAGCAAACCCACACAGGAGGAGCAGATACCAGGAAATAATCAAATTGAGGTGGAAATATTTAAAAAAGGAAGAGAAAACAGTACTAAGAATCAGTTAAACAAAGAGTTAGCTCTTTGAGAAAATTAACTAGATAGACAAACCCATATCCTCACTAACCAAGAGGCAATGAGAGAATATTCAAATTAACAAAATTAGAAATGAAAAGGGAGAAAAAATATACATTGAAGAAATTCAGAAAATTGTTAGGTCATGCTTCAAAAATGTATACTCCCCAAAGTTGGAAAATCTAAAAAAAAAATGGACAATTTTTCTGAATAGGTACAAAACACCAAAACTAAATTAAGAACTGATAGATACTTAAAAATACCTATAACCCCTAAAGAAACAGAAGCCAACATTAGAAGTGTCTCAATCACAAACAAACAAAACAACAACAAATACATGTCCAGATGGTTTCAGTGCAAAATTCAAACAAAATTACAAAGAAGAGTAAATACTCATTAAATTGTTACATACAATAGAAATAGAAGAAACATTCACAAATTCTTTTTATGAAGCTACAGTATACTGAAACACAAACCACAAAAGAGGCAACAAAGAAAGAGAATTTCACACCAAACTCTCTCTTGAATATTGATGCAAAAATAGTCAATAAAATATTGGCAAACTGAATCCAAGAACACATCAGAAATCAATCCAATGTGATCAAGTAGGCTTGATCCCAGAGAAGCAGGGATGCTTCTGTCAATGTAATCCACCATATAAACAAACTGAAAGAAAAAAATGATCATCTCAACAGATGCTGAACAAGCCTTCAAAATTCAACACTCTTTTATGATAAAGGTCTTGTAGAGGTCAGTGATACAAGGAACATAACAAAACATAATAAAGGCAATATACAGCAAGCTGACAGACAACATCAAACTAAATCAAGAGAAAGTCATATTAATTCCACTAAAGTCAGGAACAATACAGGACTGTATCCTCTCTATATATCTATTCAATATTACTCTTGTTCTAGCTAGAGCAATAAGTCTACAAAATGAGATCAAGGGAAAAATATTGGAAAAAGAAGTCAAACTTTACTATTTGCAGATGATGTGAGAGTACAAACAAGTGACCACCAAAATTATACAAGGCAACTCCTACAGCTGATAAACATCTTCAGTAATGTGACACTATAGAAGATTAACTCAAAAAAATCAGTAGCCCTCCTATATTCAATGATAAATGGGCTGAACAAGAAATCAGAGAAACATTATCCTTTACAATAGCCACAAATAATATGAAGTATCTTGGCTTAACTCTAACTAAACAAGTGAAAGATCTGTTTGTCAAAAACTGTAAGTCTTTGCAGAAAGAAATTGAAGATATGAGAAAGTTTAAATGATGTAGGATATCCTTTATTGATTGATGAATAAAGCTGTTTGTACCCATGGCTTAGCAGAGTAAAGCTAGGCAGAAAATCTGAACAGAGATATATAGAGGGAGTAGGTGAAGTCAAAAGATGCATATAGCTGCCGAAGGAGACAGATGCAAGATTGTACCTTACTGGTAGGCCACAACATCATGGAAATACATAGATTAATAGAAGTTGGTTAATTCATGATGTAAGAGCTAACAAGGAATACAACTAAGCTATTGGTCTAATAGTATTATAATTATATAGTTTCTGTGTTATTATTTGGTTATGGGCAGCCAGGAAACAAATGAGCAGATTCCATCTATAATATCTCAAATGCTCTTGAATAGGGATGATTAGAATAGTAAAAATGAAAATCTTACCGAATGCAATCTACAGATTCAATGCAACCCCTATCAAAATCCAAACACAATTCTTCACAGACCCTGAAATAACAATACTCAACTTTATATGGAAAAATAAAAAACTCATGATAAACAAAACAATCCTGTAGAACAAAGGAACTTTTGGACACATCGCCTGCCCTGACTTCAAGCTCTACTATAGAGCTATAGCCATAAAACAACTTAGTACTGTCATAAAAGCAGACATGTGATTAAATGGAATTGAATTGAAGACCCTGACATTAACCCACACACCTATTAACACATGATTTTTGAAAAAGAAGAAAAAATTTTACAGTAGGGATAAAAGAATCTTTATTTTTTTTCATTTTTTTGAGACAGTGTTTCTCTGTAGCTTTAGGATCCTGTCCTGTAACTAGCTCTTGTAGACCATGTTGGCCTCAAGCTCACAAAGATCCACCTGCCTCTACCTAGTGAGTGCTGGAATTAAAGGCGTATGCCACCACTGCCCAGTGGGATAAAAGAATCTTTAGCAAATGGTGCTGACATATGTGGATACTGGATATTGACACGTAGAAGAATGCAAACAGATCCATATATAATATATATATATATATATATATATATATATATATATATATATATATATCACTATGCAGAAAACTCAAGACAAAGTGGGTCAAAAACATCAAACATAAATCCAATTACACTGATTGTGATAGAAGAGAAAATGGGAAGTGGCTTTGAACACATTGATACAGTAGTCCACTTCCTAAATGTAACACTAGTAGCATAGACACTGAGAGTGCCAGTTAATAAATGGAACCTCCTGAAACAGAACTTTTTGTACGGCAAAGAACACAGTCAATAGGACAAAACAGCAGCCTTCAGAATGGGACCAGATCTTCACCAACCCCACATTTGATAGAAAACTGATCTTCAAAGTGAAAACAGAATTCAGGGAACTAGACATCAAAATACGAAACAGTCCAATTTTAAAAGGGGGTACAAATTTCAGAGAATTCTCAACAGAAGAATCTCAAATGGCCAAAAGACTTTTAAGGAATTGTTCAGCATCCTTATTTATCAGGGAAATGCAAATCAAAATAACTCTGAGATATCATCTTACCCTGGTCAGAATGCCTAAACTTATCTTGGAATGAATATTGAGTAAGGAGAACACTCCTCCACTGCTGTTAAGAGTGCAAACTTGTACGGTCACTTTGTAAATCATTATAGTGACTTCTCAGAAATTTGGGAATCAATTTTCCTTAAGACGCCGCAATGCTACTCTTGGGCATATATTCAAATGATGCTCAATCATATGACAATGATTGGAATCCACCATATAAACAATTTGAAAGACAATAAATGCACTATCATCTCATTAAATGCAGAAAATTTCTTTGACAATATCCATCACTGCTTTATGATAAAAGTCCTAGAGAAATTATAAACACAAGGGACTTACCTAAGAAATCCCATAACAAGCATTAAATTAAGTAGAGAGAAACTCAAAGCAGTCCTGAAAATGAAGAATAAAAAATGTTGCCCTCTCTTTCTATACCTTTAAAATTAAAAATACTTCTTGAAATCTTAGCTAGAGCAATACAATATAGCAAATAAAGGAGAAATAAATTAGAAAGGAAGAAGTAAAGTACATATGTTTGGAGATGATAGGCTACATTTCAAAAGCTATCTGATAAATTCCATGAGAAAACTTCTAGAGTTGATAAACACTTTCAGGAAAGTAATTGGATATGAAATTAATTCAGAAAAATTAATAGTCTTCCTATATACAAACAATACATTCTGAGAAAGAAATTAGAAATAATAGCTTTCACAATAGCTTCAAATAATATAAATAATCTTGGGCATCTTTTACCAAGCAAATGAAAGACTTGAATAGTAAAAACTTCAAGTCATGGAAGAATAAATTTAAGGAAGGTATCAGAAGAAGGAAAGATCTCCTTTGATCACAGGTCAGAAGGATTAGTAAATATGTCTATTCAACCAAAAGTGATACTCAAAGTCAAAGCAATCCCCTTCAAAATTTTAACACAATTCTCCACAGATCTTAAAAGGACTTTTTTCTAGCTTCAGATGCAAACACACACACACACACACACACAGACACACACACACACACACACACACACACAAGATAACTAAGGTAATCGTTAAAAACGGAACTATAGAAGGTGTCATTATCCCAAATTTCAACTTATATTAATACATTATAGTAATAAATAGAGCATGGTATTTGCTACGGACTGCAGAATTATGCAGTGAGAACTCAGCGAGTACTTAAGAAGTTAACTCATCAGAGAGATATATCTCATGGAGGTAGACCTTATTTAACAAGGCTATAAAGGATACTGTCACAAGAGATGCACATCTTCTGGAGATACCTTATTTAGCAGGATGATAAGGTATATTGCATTCTGAACATGTTAGCTGTTCTCATTGAAGATTTTCTATGTGGAGAGCTCTTTCCTTGACATTAGAGTTCAGGGATTTTTCCCAGAGCACTACAGTGTGTTAATTGCTTACTGGGCACAATTTCCCCTATGTATTGGTATAACTGGTAGTTCTTCCCAACAAGGCATGATTCTGTCAAGAAAGTAACCACAGGCAATACCTTTACTCTCTCAACTAGGTCCTTGTAAAAACTTGAAGTTTCCTTGCTTACTTGGTTAGTGTTATTTTCCAAGCAAAAAGACTTTTGTTGAAACATCACAGATGTCTAAGGAAAAGAATTACAGCATTTCTGAAATTGTTGAGCAACAGCTCTCAGAGAGATACAAAACAAGAGTGTCCTGGATTCATTTTGCCAGCAGTTAGGAAAGAGTTGTCCCAAGCTAACCTTGCATTAACCTTAAAGCATGTCTATTCTTTTCTTGACAGTCTGTTAACTAAAGACCCATGTCTCAAATCTTATATCACTGTACCCCAGGCCTTTTGGTACAGTCTCACTTCTTTAATAGAAAACCTCTTTGTTACCATGGCAATGGTTCTGCCCTTATTGCGTGGCCTAGGAATGTGTTGTTGACCAATGAAAAGCTAACTCTGTAGTTCTTATCTTTTATTTCAAGCTGCTGGAGAAAGAGATTTTAAGAGACAAGACTAAAGAGGTACTAGCTGGATGGAGCAGTTGGCAGAAATTAACAGAAATGTTAAAGAATAAGATTGTAGGAAAAAATAAGAATGCAAACAATGAGAAAGAAAAAGAAGCTGGAAGAAGCTAGGGAGAATTAGCACAGAATTATTAGAGTAGAAACATACCAATAGAGAACAGTAAAGAACATAGGAGTAAAGAGCATGTCTCTCAGATTGTGTGTGAAGTCACTGTAGAGATCTTTTAACTCCCCCCTTAGCTCCTGAAAAGCATTCCACCTTTGAAACCCTGGTTAGATGCTTAGCCCATACAGGTGTGGACATCAAAATAGACAAGTTGATCAATGGAATAGAGTTGAAGACCCAAACATAAATCAACACACCTATAAACACATGATTTTTGATAAAGAGACAAGACATACAACTGGGAAAATGGCAACATGTTCAACAAATAGTATTGGTTAAACTAGATGTCTGCCTGTAGAAATGTGCTAGTCACCCTGAACAAAACCCAACTTGAAATGGGTCCAATATCTTATTATAAAACTAGGTACTCTATGCCTGATAGAAGAGAAAGTGGGGAATATCCTAGAACTCACTGGCACAGGAAAAGACGTGGAAGAGAATATCATTAGTATTGGAAGTAATATCAACAATTCATTAATGAAATTTCATGAAACTTAAAAATTTCTGAATGGGAAAGGACACTGTCATTTGAACAAAGTGACAGCCTAGAGAGTGGGTAAAAATTTTCATCACCCACACATCTGAGGGACAGCTAATATAAAACACATTTAAGAACTGAGGAAACTACACATTAAGCAAACAAAGAAGCCTATTTAAAAATGACATACAAGTCTAAACAGGAAAATCTCTAGAGAGGAAAATCAAAAGGCTGAGAATAAAAAGAAATGTTCAACATCCTTAGCCATCAGAGAAATGCAAATCAAAACTACTTTGAGATCTCATCTAACATCACTCAGAATGGCTAAGATCAATAACATAAGTGACAACTCACCCTGGCAAGAATTTAAAGTAGAGGGAACACATTGATTTGTGGTTAGAGTGCAAATTTGTGAGGCCATGATGGAAATCAATGTGATAGTTTCTCAGGATGATGGGAATCAATCTACCAAAATATTAAATCATAAAATGTTTGGGCATATACCTAATGGTTTCTTCACCCTGATATAGAGACACTTGTGTAAACATACTCATTACTTCTCTACTCATAAAAGCCTGAAATTTGAAAATGAACAAATAAAACTAGATGTACCTCAACAAAGGAATAGGTAACAGAAATGTGATTCATTTATTCAATGAAGTACTACTGAGTTAGTAAAAATATTGACATTATTAAATATGCAGGCAAATTAATGGAACTAGACAAAATAATCCTTTTGAGGTATCTCAGACTCAGAAAGACAAATATGGCATATATTTGCTTATACATGTATAATAACTCTGAAATCAGTTATTACAATACTATAGTCCATAGACTCACAGATGGTTGGTGTGGTTGGTGGAGTAAGAGACTATAGGAAACAAATAGATCTCCTTAGGAAGCAGAAATAGAATATATAATTATGGATTAAAGAGGAACCTTTACTTTTATTTTCCAGCATCTTTTGTACAGGAAGCTAGTCTTTATTCTATTGAAAAAAAATGTAAACTCCAAGCCAGGAAAAAATACTTTGACATACAATCTTGTACTTCTTTTAAGATATTTTAGGGCAATCGTGGCAAATCTTGTGGTAATAAACCAATAGTAACTAAATTGACATAAAACCCATACCATGAAATAGAATCCAGATGTGACATTGTTTATTTACCAAGAACCAAGGAATAGATATCTCAGGACCTTAGGTTAAGACCAAATAATGCTGGAATTTAAAAACAAGAAAATGAAATAAAATAAAAAATACAGTGATAAAATGACATCTTAAGACGTTCTTCTATACTCCTAGATCACTGGCTCATTCAGCCATCATCAGAGAACCTGCCTCCTACAGCAAATAGGAAGAAATACAGAAACCAGCAGCCAGACATTACAAAGAAAGTGAGAGACCTTGGAACACTCATTAATAAATGGTGTGTGTCCATCAAATCCTTCCACTGAAAGTTTAGGAAACTCTAAGGAAGAAGAGATGGATGGAGTATAAGAGCCAAAAATGATGAAAGACAACAGGAAAGCAAGGTATTTTAAGTCAACACGAGCAAAGTTCATATGAACGCACAGAGACTGCAGCAGCATACTTGGCTTCCAGAGTCTGGACCAAGTCTTCTGCATATTTATTATGGCTTCTAGCTCAGTGATTTTTGTAGGACACTTTAGTATGTTAGAAGTCAAGTTATTGTATTTTCTATTGAGATATATTTCTTCTGTCTGTTTAAAGTATAAAACATCAATGTAATAGTTTTTGATTTATTTAATTATATTTTATTTTGTATATTTTTAAATATTATCTCTTAGAAGCAGAAAGGGAGTAGATACAATGAGAGGGCAGGTGGGGAGGAATTGGGAGGAGTAGAGGGAGAAGAAACTATAACCAGGATATATTTTATAAGAAAAGAATCTTTTGTCAGTCGATAGGAAGAAAACTAAAATTCATTTGAAATATAACTAAAGTCAAAAATATATTTTGATATTTATTCCTACAAGATGGATAGTATAAAAAGGATCCAAATGCCCATTACTGCATTCCACTCATTCTAGAAATTGGCTCTAATACATTTTTTGTTATATCTATCATCTCAGGTTCTAATTGACCTGGATTTGTGAATATATACAAAATTGTCTAAATTGCTTTCCTTACCTGAGTATCTGAAATTCAAAAAATAAAATTATATGTCTTTCTCATCCTTTTTTGATCTGAATATGTTACATGCAATGAAAATCAATAAACAAAGTAAAAGAACATTTAAAAAGAAACACTTTTGTGGAAATTATTTTAAAACTAAAATAAATAAATTAGCGTCATCAAAAACAAGCAAACAAAAGCTTTCCACTTTGGCTCTATTTCTAGAAGACCTTAAATTCTTTGCCTCAAAAAGCCTCCTATCTCCAAAATTACCAATAGAGGTGAGGAAAAAGACATTCAGAGCCCATAGCAGACATTGAATATTCAGACTATACAATACTCATTGGCTTGTCACAATGAGTACTTTAACATAATTTGATGTTGGTATTAAGTTACAAATTCCTTTGTTTTGTCATGTTTGAAAACAGAAGATACAGCTGTGCTGTTGTGGCACACACCATTAATCCCATCACTCCGGAGGCAGAGGCATATGTATCTTTGTGATTTCAAGGCCAGCCTGGTTTACAGTGTGAGTACCAGGACAGGTTCCAAAGCTACACAGGGAAACTCTGTCTCTAAAAACCAAAAAAAAAAAAAAAAAAAAAAAAAAAATTGAAGATGCTTGATCATCAGAGATATGATATTTGTGAAAAACATCGGTATCATATAATTCAATAGTATTTCATAGATTCCTGGAAGCACTTAATCCGTGTAATATCATTTACTTGTTATTTATTAAAATTTATACATTAATTTAAAAATTTCATGATATGCAACAGCCCTAGACTAAAATTATCTAAACACATTCAGAATTTTAATATGAGAGTCAGACATTGTAATATCTGCTGTCATTGGTCTCTTTAAACAAATTCCAATCTTAAAAAATTCATAATTTGTGTGTTTTACTTTTTACTATTTACTATAAAATTTCTTTGCTTAAAAATTGTTTCTGAACAATTACTCTGCGAGTCTTGGTAATCTCACTATTTTGCTTATTGTAATTAGAATTTAATTGAATTTCCTGCTTTTTAGCAGCCTTTACACTGCCAATTTATTGTGACAGCACAACTGTAATCATTTGTCAGAATAAAAGATCACCCTCAATACACTAGCACCACTGGTAGGGCTAAAAAAAAAAAATGCTCAAATGTACACTCCAAATTTGCTGCAAGGGTAGACATTCCTCAGCATACATTTTGTGGTACATTTAACAAAATTGGAATATTTAGTTTAATTAGAATTTTGAATTAGATCCTATGTCAAATATAGGATAATGTTACAAAAAGAGCTGCGCTTATGTAGATAAAAGTGTTAAAGTATATATACCCAAAACTAAAATATGATTTATAGAATTTTAACAGTAAAGCTGTTGTGGAGAATGATTAATTAGAAATGTTAGAAACTCCCCATGGAATTATGAAGTATTATAATGCTTGAAAAAATTGTAAATAGATATGTGCATACTGATTTTCTTCTATATGTTCAATAATAAAAATGTCTTCAAATTTAATATTAAAAGTTTTCTTCCACTGACTTAAATGATGTGCACTATATTATGTAAATATGTTGATTAGATATGTTGCCCTCAGGAAGCACCAGTAGCAGCTGATTGTGTTAGACAGATTCTGAAATTGCTTTTTGTTTATTCCAAGGGTTTAAATCATTGGAACACTAGAACCAGAGCTGTTGCCAACCACCATGAGTGCCTTTATCTTATTTTCTATTTAGCCTTATGATCATTATTACAAACTAATGAATTTTGTAAACATTTATCTAAAATTTTCTACTTCTACTTTGTTAAAGTCTAGCTCTTATTTAAAATTTTGAAAGACTTCAAGCTGAAATTTACTCGAAGACTAAGCAAAAGACCTAAAAGAAATGTTGAATGGTAGTTACCATAAAACTCTTTAGTCCTGGAATTTTTGTGCATAGAGTAGTCTAGGAAATGGTATATTCCATGTTTCAATATATTCAAACCTTAGATTTAACCAATTTATCTCCAAAAATTGAAAAGCTGTGCCAGTGCATGAAAATAATAACAATCAATTATAAAATTATATTAAGATGGCTTATTTTTATAATAATATTATATGTAAAATATTGCAATGTAAAATTGAAACTCCAGTGAAGAAATGTGGTAATGTGACTATGCCTCAAAATAGGTTATTTTCTTGGTACAGAAAGTAGACTATAAAGCAACCACAGGAATTTCCTAGTTGCATGAATCTATTTTAAATATCAGACCCTCATTTCCTGGCTGTGTTTTCTAAGGTTGTCAAGATTTTTATGCTTGTGGTCAAGTTTGAGGATCTTCTTGAGATGGTCATTCATATTTAATTGGTATAGAATTTTAGAGTGTAACTTTATTAAAGGTTAAATGAGTAGAATAGAATTTGATCAACAGTCAAAAATTAAAAAAAAAAGAATTTGATGTACTGTCCACCAGAACTTTATAGGAATAATATAGGCTCATGGCCATAGAGAAATGTCACATGCCCCTGAAGTAACTGAGCATTGGGGGAGAGAGAATCCTGGCCCTAGAGAGTTGTGGTAAGGTCTTAAAGTGACGACGATTTTTCAGTTTATCAGTTTCCCACTGAGTTCTCAGAATATAAGGAGGATTATACGATCATAGCATATGCTTCATGAAGGGTCTTGTGGAGGGAAAGAATCCTACATTCTATAGAAAAATAGGAGTTTCTGACTCAGAGGTTTTGAGTGGTGACATAGGCTAATTCCATAGATGACTTAGTCTTCATTCTAAAAGCAATTATGGTACTCTTATTAAGACTAAATTTCATTTTGATATGAACAGTAAGTGGTAGAGCAGGACTTCACCTAAGAGAGAGTAATACTTCAAGGGCACCTCATACATCAGTTCTCTGACTAAGAGAGACAATCATGCTTGGTTTCTAAGAGATACAGAGATAGGTAGATAGATAGATAGATAGATAGATAGATAGATAGATAGATAGATAGATAGATAGATATTCGGAGTCAGGGAGGGAGAGAGGTGATCTAGAATGAATGTTTGTAGTGATGTGACTACTAAGGCTACTACAAAAATGTAATCTTGTATTTTCTACAGGACTTCTCTGAAGAGTTGATTAAATTGATTAAGATTGCAAAGAGAAGATAAGGTGAAATATTGTAGTAATTGAATGAATGACATTGTAATACAGCAAGGTTTCTTTTTCCATCTCAGATTCAAATGGCTTTTGTCTTCCTTTGCTCTGACAAAGGCAGCCAGCTGGTGTGATAATGTGTAATACACTAAAAAGTTCTGAGAGTTGTGTTTCTTTTCTTCTTTAAGTTTAAATCTCTCTTTCCAATTAGTTTCTTTCACAAGAGATTATTAAAACAATACTATTGATATCAGTAAACCCTGCATCATTTATGTGTAGAGACTGATAATTTTCCTCTAATTTATCTTCTACTTCCTTAATATTGGGCAAAGTTAGACAAAAATAAAAGCAATGATTATACCTAATTATTTCATTATAAGCAAATATCATGAATTGTTGTTAAGTAAGATGGACAAAAATGATTGTAGGAGCAAGAATATCAGGATGTCTTCTATAAAATAGTCTCTCCTAGCAATGACTACAGAAACAAGATAAGAACAATGGAAATATGCTAATGTTATAGTATGTGTTAACACAGAAGAAGAAAATTTTCACTGACGTCTATCCTTAGACAAAGAATTATAGTCAGCCATCTACTACTGGGAGGAGAGTAGCCTTTCCATAGGATGAACCTGGTTATTGACTGACTAAAGCAAAGTGCTTAGTCTTAAAACCATATAAACACAAACATCAAAAGCAGATTCAGAAGGCTATTTCTGTGTCTATAGATACTGTGTATATATATATATATATATATATAATATTACATATGCATATAAGTATATATATTATATAATATATATGCATATATATGAGTATAATAATAATAAAATTAAAATGTCAGCTTAAGAGAAAAGGACCTGATAGACATTGTATGAATTTAGCTGGGAAAGAATTAAGGGAGTGAAGAGAAGAGAGGAAAGTGATCTAAGTTTATTTCTACTCAATACATACTAAAATGAATAACAAAATTAAGGTATAATCATAGACTATCATCAGATGATGGGTATTTGAACTGCGTTGACAGCTGAGACACATAATCAAACCATATTTTTGTACTAATTATATAGTATATATAATAATGGCTAGTGTCATAATTATCCAAGAATGATGAAAGAATAAATGACCATTATAGGAAATACTAAGTGGCCTGTATTATTTCTGTATCAGTTTCCACATAGGTAAACAAATTCTAGATGAAATAAAGTATAAATATGAATATAATAATGCTCATTCATGGGATGAATTTTATGGAAGGGTATGGGAGTATGTAAATGTCTTATTTCAGATTTAAAACTGAATGAAAATAAAACATTTTAGACTTAAATTAAAAAATTTCAATTATTCTTGTAAATACTATAAACTTTAGATGATGGAGAAGTTTCATTAAATCTTCTTTGTTTTAATAGGTGGGAACAGTTTTCTGACCCTACTCATAGGTTAAACTTATAAACTTTTGTTGAACAGTTCATATCTCATAACTACTCATGAGAATACCCTATAAACCTGAATTCTGAAACTAATAGCAGAAAACTCATCGGTTCACAAGGTTGAACTTTGATGATACTTATTTATTGCTTTCCTATCTAGGGTGAGTAAATATCTGTTCATATCTTTACAGTGATCAAGCCACACAACAATAGGCAAACAGATGAAATTTCTTGACTAGGGCTGTGCAATAATAACTATGTACCATCCAAATTTCCTCAACTGACGCTTATCAAGCCTAAACAAGAACGCAGCCAGAAAACAGTCCCTCCAGCACATGCCACTGTCACTATAACCATTCAGTGAAGAAAATTTAAATTTCTTTAAACAAGTAATGTCAAAATAGAGATAAAGATAATGCAAACCCTATTATAATTATTAGAAAGTTTCATAAAGTTCAATTTTTTTAAAATAAGATAGTTATAGATTATATTACTATTCTAGAATATATACATCAGTGAAAATCATAGCCCATATGTATATATGTATGTATATGTATATATATATATGTGTGTGTACATTAATTGCTATATGCTAATCTGAGTCTAGGAAAATAAAATTATTGAAGATTATTATATATGTATACATATGTAAATGCATGTATAAATAATAGAAAAGTTGGAAAAATTATATAATACTATTGGAATCTGTATTTCACTTTAAAAGCTGTTGAGGAGCCAGATGGTGGTGACTCACACCTTAAATCCCACCACTCAGGAGGCAGAGACAATAAGATCTCTGTGAGGATGAGGCCAGCCTGTATTACAGAATGAGTTTCAGGATGGCTTAGCCTGTGACAACAAGGAAAAACTATCTCAAAACAGCCAAAAAAGAAGTTGTTAATAAACTTCATAATTCTGTCTTTTTATGTATATTAATACATTTAAGTAAAATACATATACAAACTAGAACTATAACATGAGTATAAAACTAAGAAGGATGAAAAACTGAACAGGAATTTAATTTATTTAGTTAACTAAGAGAATACCTTTTAGAAGATATTTTCTTTACTCAAGAAAGAAGTATGAAAATTTGTGAATGCAGAAGAAAGATGTAATTGGTTATCCAAGATAATCAGAGAATGTTGGGAATAAAATTGGCAAAATAACAACAAAGAAGACAACAATAATAAAACAAAACAAAACAAAAAAAACCCCACAAAACTTAGAGAGAGAATGTGCCCAATAGCAGGTTAACTGCATGAGAGCAGAGGCCAAATTTTCAAATGTGAAGCATTTTAAACATGAGATGACAGAGCTGCTCATATACCATCTGTTATTTGCTGATCCATCTGTTGTCAACACAGTTATTCAACACTCTTCAGTCTTAGAAACATCGCCATTTACATTTTTTAATTGGAAAATAATAGTGATGATTTAAAGATGCAGTATTTGATTATACTAAGCGATGAAATGACCATTTTCACCCTAATTTTTATTACCATTACTCATAATTAAGGCAATATAGCATCATATTGATGCCTACACATAAAAATTGTGTTTAGGGAGAGATATTAAATAAAGATTAACAAGGGCATTCTACTATAATTCATCAATTCCTGAGTATATAATACTAAGCCTGCCATGTGCATTTTAAGAGATTTTGGTTTTTATATCAAAAGCTCAAACACAAGCCCTAAATATCAACTGATAATCACATTATTATAGAATTAGAGACATAGTTTGATAGCTAGGTAAATGATGAAACATTCATCCTTTGTAACTCCATGTAGCCATTAAAATCTTGGTTAGAAAATTACATAACAGCATAGGAGAAAAGCATACAAAAGGAACCTGTATTTGGGAAACTGAGGCATGAGGATTGCTGAGAGTTTAAAGCCAGTTACTGTTGTGTAGTAAGTATAAAGCTAGATAGGGCTATAGGCCAAGACTTCATCTCTTTTTTTCTTGTGTCTGAGCTTTTGATATAAAAACTGCACCTATTTATACATTAAAAAAATAAAGTAGAGAAAGAGAAAAAAAAGAATAACAAACTGGTCCAGAGAATAAATATTGTCCAAAATTGAAAAAAAAAGAGATTTTGGAAAATCTAACTATTTAAAGATAACAATCAAAAATTTTCACAGAAAAATTTCAACAAATGTTATATTTATAAAAAGCCATGCACTCAGTATGGCTGCAGCATTTGCACCTAATTCAGTGGATTATCACTTTATGTAATAAACATGATACACAGAGAATGTTTGGTTCATTTTGCCCACAGGTTTGTGAATTACTTAATCAGGAAGAATAACAAATCCACTGATTTCCTGAGATACATGTGTTTACAATGTACTTATTTGAGACACGACTTCTATGCATAACAGCCCTGGTTATCCTGAAACTCACTATACAGACCAGGCTGACTTTGAATACACAGACATCTATCTGGCTCTGCCTCCCAAGTGCTGGGATTAAAAGTTTTAGACACCATTCATGGACCAATGTATATTTTTATTATTTATTTATTTTCCATACAAAATGGTATGCATCATCTTTATAGATTATATTCATATAGTCCTATTACTCTCCCTCACCAGGCCCTGAAATTCCAGTTCCTCTCAAACATCCCCAGTTCTTTGTCAATGTCCTAGATTAACTTTTTTAGATCTAGACCCTATATATTACAAAAATTCCATATTTTACTTTGTGCAAACAGTTTATTTTAATTTGCGTGTTTCTTTCTAGTTTCACCCATTAAATTGAATATTAGTGAGCACTGAAAATAAAGAAAATACAAACCAAGGGAATTCTGGAAATGGATAATCTGGGTAAACAGGCAGGAACTATTGATGCATGCATAACCAACAGAATACAAGAGATAGAAGAGAGAGTTTCAGGTGTTGAAGATACTATAGAGGAAATAGATTCATTGCTCAAAAAAAATGATAAATCCAACAAATTCTTAACACAAAACATCCAGGAAATCTGACCAAACCCAAGAATAATAGCAATAGAAGAAAAAGAACTCCAACTTAAAGACACAGAAAATATATTCAACAAAATCATAGAAAACTTTCCCAACCTAAAATAGAATGTGCATATGAAGGTACAAGAAGCTTACAAAATACCACATAGATAGGACTAAAAATATACCCCCTCACCATATAATAATCAAAACACAAAAACACACAGAATAAAGAAAGAATATTAAGAGCTGCAAAGGTTAAAGGCCAAGTAAGGTATAAAGGCAGACTTATCAGAATTACACTCAACTTCTCAATGGAAACTATGATAGGCAGAAGGACCTGGACAGATGTACTACAGACACTAAGAACCATGGATGCAAGCCCAGAATACCATACCCAGCGAAGCTTTCAGTCACCATCAATGGACAAAACAAGATATTCAATGACAAAACCAATTTTAAACAACACCTATTCACAAACCCAGCCTTACAGAAAGTACAAGAAGGAAAAATCCAACCCAAGGAAGCTGACTGTACCCAAAAACCACAGGCAACATATTATCTTACAGAAGCAAACTCCAAAGAAGGGAAACACACAAAACCTACCACCAAAAAATAACAGGAGTTAGTAACCAGTGGTCATTAATGTCACTTAATAACAATGGATTTAATTCAGATATAATAAGACACAGGCTAACAGAATGGATACAAAAGCAGGACCCAGCCTTCTGCTGTAAACATGAAAAAGACCTCAACCTCAAAGACAGACATTAACTCACAGTAAAGAGGTAGAAAATGATTTCCTATCAAATATACACAAGAAACAAGTGGGTGTAGCCATCATAATATCTAACAAAATAGACTTCAAATTAAAATCAATCAGAAGAGATGGAGAAGCACACTAAATTCTCATCACTGGAAAAGTCCATCAAGATGAAGTCTCAGTCCTGATCATTTATGCCCCAACTACAAGAGCACCCACATTTGTAAAACAAACATTACTAAAGCTTAAATCACACAACAAACCCTACACGCTAATAGCAGGAGACTTCAACACCCCACTTTCTTTAATGCACAGGTCAACCAGACAGAAATTTAACAAAGAAATAAGAGAACCAACAGATGCCATGACTCAAATGGACTTAGCAGACATCTATAGAATATTTCATCCAAACACAAAAGAATATACCTTCTTCTTAGTACCTCATGGTACCTTCTCTAAAATTGATCACATTCTTGGTAACAAATCAGACCTCACTAGATACAAAAGAAATTGAATAACCTCATGTATTTTATCAGATCACCATGGTTTAAAGTTAGAAATCAACAACAATATTAATTGCAGAAATTCTACAACTCAGGAAAATTGAACAGTGCTCAAATATATAACACCTGGATTAAAGAAGAAATAAAGAAAGAAATTAAGTTTTCTTAGTATTAAATGAAGTAAAAAATGAAGGCACAATGTACCTAAACCTATTCAACATGATGAAAGCAATAGTAGGAAAAAAGGCCATAGCACTAAGTTCCTACACAAAGAAAATCTCATGCTAGCAACTTAATAGCATACCTAAAAGCTCTAGAACAAAAAGAAGCAGATTTACTCAAGAGGAATAGATGACAGGAAATAATCAAATTGAGGGTGAAAATCAATAAAATAGAAACAACAAAAACATTACAAGGAATCAATGAAACAAAGAGCTGATTATTTGAGAAAATCAACAAAACAGACAAACCCTTATCCACATTAATCAAAATACAGAGAGAGAACATCCAAATTAACAAAATCAGAAATGAAAAGGGAGATATAGCAACAGACACTGAAGAAATCCAGAAAATCATTAGGTCATACTACAAAAACTTGTATTCCACAAAATTGGAAAATGTAAAGAAATGGACAGTTTTCCAGATAGGTACCACATAACAAAATTAAATCAAGACAAGGTAAACAATTTAAATAGACCTATAACCTACAAAAAATAGAGCTGTCATCAAAAGCCTCCCAACTAAATGAAGCCCGTGGTTTTAGTACAGAATTCTACCAGAACTTCAATGAAGAGCTAATACCTTTACTCCTCAAATTGTTCCACATAATAGAAACAAGGAAATTGCCAAACTCTTTCTATGAGGCTACAGTTACCCTGAAACCAAAACCACATAAAGACTCAACCAAGAAAGAGAATTGCAGAACAATCTCCCTCATGAACGTTGATGCAAAAATGCTCAATTACATACTGGCAAATCACATATAAGAACACATGAAATCATCATCCACCGTGACCAAGTCATCTTCATTCCAGAGATGCAGGGATGGTTCAACATAAGAAAATCTATCAATGGAATTAACTATATAAATAAACTGATAGAAAAAAATACGATAATCTTGTTAGATGTTTAAAAAGCATTTGACAAAACCCATCACCCCTTCATGATAAAGGTTTTGGAGCGATTAGAGATATAAAGAACATATCTAAACATAATGAAAGCAATATACAGAAAGCCGATAGCTAACATCAAATTGAATGGAAAAAACCTCAAAGCAATTCCACTAAAATCAGGAACAAGACAAGATTGTCCACTTTCTCCATATCTATTAAACGTAGTTCTTGAAGATCTAGCTAGAACAATAAAACAACAGAAGGAGATTAAAGGGATACAAATTGGGAAGAGTCAAACTTTTCCTATTTTCAGATGATATGATAGTGAACATAAGTGACTCCAAGAATTCTACCAGGAAACTTCTATAGCTGATAATCACCTTCAGATATGTGGCAGGATATGAGATCAACTAAAAAAAAAAATCAGTAGCCCTCTATATACAAATGATAAATAGTTGGCCGGTGATGGCACATTCCTTTAATCCCAGCACTTGTGAGGCAGAGGCAGGTGGATCTCTGTGAGTTTGAGGCCAGCCTGGTCTACAAAAGCTAGTTCCAGGGCAGGCTCCAAAGCAGCACAGAGAAACCCTGTCTTGAAAAAACAAAAACCAAAACAAATGATAAATAAAGTGAGAAAGAAATCAGAGAAACATTATCCTTCAAAATAGCTGCATATAACATAAAATATCTTGGGATAACACTAACCAAAAAAATGAAAAACCTGTTCAACAAGTCTTTGAAGAAAGAAATTGAAGATGACACCAGAAAATGGAAAGATCTCCCATGCTCTTTGATAGGTACAATCAACATAATAAAAATGACAGTCCTGCTAGAAGCAATCTACATATTCAATGCAATCACCATTAAAATCAACACAATTCTTCACAGAGCTCAAAAGAAAAATATCCTACTTCTCATGGAAAACAAAAAACGCAGGATAGCCAAAACAATCCTGTATAATCAAGGAAATTCCAGAGTCATCACCATCCCTGACATCAAGCTTTATTATAGAGTTACATTAATGAAAACAGCTGTTATTGGCATAAATACAGACAGGTTGACCAATGGAATTGAATTGAAGACACAGATAATTATCCACACACCTATGAATGCCTGGTTTTTGGTAAAACAGCTAAAATTACACAATGGAAAAAGAAAGCATCTTCAACAAATGGTACTGTAAGAACTAGGTGCCAGCATGTAGAAGAATGCAAATAGATCCATACCTATCCTCATGCACAAACTCAAGTTCAAATGGATTAAAGACCTTAATATAAATTGACCATACTGAACCTGATAGAAGAACAAGTGGGAAGATCCCTTCAATGCATCGACCACTTCCTAAATATAACCTGAGTAGTATAGACACTGAGAGGAACAATAAAAAAGTAAGACCTTATGAAACTGAAAATTTCTGTAAATCAAAGAACACAGTCAATAAAATAAAGAGGCAGCCTGCTGAATGGGAAAAAATCTTCACCAGCTCCTCATCAGACTGAGAATTGATCTCCAAAATACAAAGAACTCAAGAAATTAGATTTCAAAATATCAAATAATCCAATTAGAAAATGGGGTACAGATCCAAACAGAGAATTCTCAACTGGAGAATTTCATATGGCTGAAAGACACTTATGGAAATCTTCAACATCATTAGCCATCAAATGCAAATCAAAATGACTCTGAGATATCATCTTAACACCAGTCAGAATGGCTAAGAACAAAATCATCAATAATAGTTTTGCTGCAGAGAATGCAAAATAAGAGAAACACTCCTCCACTGCTGGTGGGAATGCAAATTTGTACAACCTCTCTAGAAATCAGTATAGTGGTTTCTCAGAAAATTGGGATTCAACCTACCTTAAGATCCAGCAATTCCACTCTTGGGCATGTAACCAAAGGATGCTCAACCATGCTATAAGGATGTTTATTCAACTGTGTTCATAGCAGCATTATTTGTAATAGCCAGAACCTGGAAAAACCTAGATGCCCCTCAAACAAACAATGGATAAAAAAAATGGAGTTACAAAACAAAAAAAAATGACAGCTTGAAATTTGCATACGAATAAATGGAACTAGAAAAACCATCCTGAGTAAGGTATCCCAGACCCTGAAAGATGAGCATGGTTTGTTCCCACTCATAGGTGAATGACCCCAGAGAAGCTAAGTAACAAGGAAAATACTAAGAGAGACATACATAGATTCCCGCTGGGAAGTGGAACTAGACAATATCTCCTGAGAAAATTGGGAGCTGAGCTTGGGGATAGAAGGGAAGTTGAAAGTGGAGGAGGAGAGGAGAAGTGGAGGTAGAAGAAGGACTACAGGTAAAGGAATGGTTGAGATGGGGGAAGGACAGAAATGGAGAACAAGGAAAGAGATATCTTGATTGAGGGAGTCACTATGGGGCTACCAAGCATCCCAGCACTAGAGAGATCCCCAGGAATCTGAAAGGATGACCCCAGCTAAGACCCTAAATAATAGTGGAGAGGATGCCTAAACTGGCCTTGCCCTTCAGTCAGATTGATGACTATTTTAAATGGCATCATAGAACCTACGTCCAGCAACTGATGGAATCTGATGCAGACAAGCCCAGTCGAACATTGGGCTGAGATCCCAAAGTCCTTTCAAAGAGAGGGAGAAGTGATAATATAAGCAAAGAGGTCAAGCCCATGATGGGGATACCCATTCAAACAGCTCCCCTGAGTTACTGGAAAACATCCAATTCCAACCTGAGAGTGAGGAAACCAGCAGAGGACCAAAGTAGGCTGTCCGAATGTGGGTGATAGTTGTATGGCTGGGGTTGACTGTTGGGACATGACAGTAAGATCAGGATTAATCCCTACTACTTTTCTGCCTTTTGGAACCCATTCTCTGGAGGTACACCTTGTTCAGCCTAGATAGAGTAGGAAAGGCTTGATCCTGCTTCAAAAAAATGTGCTAGACTTTGTTGCATCCCCATGGGAAGCTTTAACCTCCCTGAGAAGTGCATGGGGAGTGGGATGGAGGTGGAAGAGGGGAAAGGTGGAGGAAGCAGAAGGAGAGGAGGGAGGGAGGGGAAATAGATTTGACATGTAAAATGAGAAAAAAAATTAGTTTGTTTTAAAATAAATTAAAATAGAAAATATTTAAGATGATGTCTTATGACAACTAAAATCAACAGTGGCTATGTTGATATCAGACAAGTTACTGAATTAAGACCATTTCAAACAGTTTAAAAATAATTATGTGAATGCTCATCATCACTTATATAAACTTTATGATTATTGTGTATTTTTTAATAACTTAATCTTGTCTCATTATATATAATATCAGTTTTTGTTTTGTTTCTGTTGTTATTTGTTGGTTTGTTTTCTTATTAAAGATGTTTTAATCGATCCAAAAAAGAAAATAAGAATATATATGTATATATGCATATATTTATTTATAAATATAGATATAATTTCTTTTAATCATTCCTATTTATAGACACTTGATCTGTTCTTATACCTTGGTTGCTGTAGTGACATGAGTAAATAAGCACAGATCTATAAGAAATATTACTATTTGCTGATTTAGGAACCAGCAGTTACAAAGTATGAAATGGTATGGGATTTTTGTTTTGTTTTGTTTTGGGGGTTTTGTGGCTCATTTCCCTAGTGGTTTTGCTAATTTATTTTCATATAATTTTTTATAGACACTCCCTTTATCCATGTAAGAAACTGTTAGTCTTGAATGGGAATACATTCATTGTAAGAATTGAAATGTTATATGAAGATAGTTTTTTAACATGCATATCTTGTACTTTCAAGATTTCTACTCCCCATTTCATCTAATTCTTCCTACTTCCCCTTGTTCCAATTCCATTCATTGTCTCAGACTGTATCGGTTTACCATCTTCTCCTTTGTGAATATTGGTAGTTTAAGTAACAGATACAATATTAGCTTCACACCTTGCATTATGACCAGAACTGTTATTCTAGTTACTTTTTCTGTTGCTGTAATAATACCAAACCTAATTTTTTAAAGTATAAATCAGTTTATTTTGGCATACAATTACAGAGAAGTAAGATTCCATGCTGGCCAGGAAGCGTGGCAACAAGCAGCAAGAATGTAGCTGGAGAAAAACTCTGAAAATTCTCATCTGAACCATAAGCACTATGTTAAGAGAATATATAGAAATGTGGTGAAACTTCAAATTCTTAAAGTCCTTCCCAGTTTTGTACTTCCATCAGAAAGGATGCACCACCTTATACACTGTCTATACAGCACTCTCAACTGGTGGCCAGGAATTTAAAGTGTCCTGTAAAGTACATTTCTCATCAAGACTCCAGCAAATGTTTAAATACTTGCTTTTATAAAATATTTGCTTCTATTTATTGTCTATGCAGTCTTTAAAACTCTTATATTAAGATATGTATGTTCAATTGTTAGCATATTTCAGTATTTTATCATAAAATCACCTTAGATTTTGTCAAAGATTTTTCTACATCTGTTGATCTGAACATGTAATTTGTGACATGTACTGACTATCATGTTGATCCATTCATGCACCGCTAGACTGAAGGTAACTAAATGTTCTTGAAATATTAGTCTTTTTAAAGATAGCCATTCTTACTGCAGTGAAATGAAATCTTACTATAACTTTAATTTTAACACCTTTGTTGTTTAAATAAATACTTTTATTTATTGGCAATACATACTGGCTAAATAAATGCTATAGTCCATACTGGCAATTTCATATTGATCAATATTATGGCTGATATAGCAGAACAATGCTTTGATAGGTAAAGAAAGAATGATGCAACTAAATATAGAATTTATATTCTGATTACATCTCAGAATATTGAAGAAGTAAGTAAAATTTCAGAAAGCTGAACTAACAAGCCCTGTTCTCTAAGCTGACCAGATTTCATATTTATATTTCAGTTAGGAAGTAACCACTTTCACAGTTTTATTACCATTTCTCCATAGAAAATGTCACTTACTTTTTTTCTCTGCTGCATCACTCAATGCAGTTGCAGTCATAGCTATACTTTCCACCAAATCAGAACAATTATCTTTGGCAATGAATTCTTTCCATCCCAATTAACATTTCCATTTGGCAATAGCTAATCTTCAAAGTTACCTTCTACCAATGAAAATCTAAGTGACTTTAATAATATATATTAATTAAATATATATATTTAATTACCAACCATGTGTAAAGTAACTCAAATCTATTCATTCTCCTATTGGTTTTGGTTGACATATCTTATACTTTTGGGCATCTATTACATATACCAGTGGTGCGGGAGAATTGTCTGTATTCTGTCAATCATGATTTAAATAAATGCTGATTGGCCATTAGCCAGGCAAGAAGTATAGACAGGAAATCCAAACAGGAAGTAGAGGCGGGGCGAGGAGAACAGGAGAATTCTGGGAATCAGGAAGCTCCCTGGGGACTCCTGCCTGGACCACTGAAGAAGCAGGATGTGACCTGCCCTGCTGAGAAAGGTACTGAGCCATGTGGCTAACATAGATATGGATAATGGGTTAATATATTTTGTAAGATCTAATACGAAGCCTGAGCTAATGGTCCACACAGTTTATAACCTAATGCAGACTCTCTGTGATTTTTCTTTGGGACCTAATGACTATGGGACCTGGTGGGAGGACAGAAACCAACCAGGCATTCACACTACATACCAGGGATAGATAAAATATATAGGAAGCTTAGTTACATTTTTTTAATTAATAAAAAAGGAAGTGAAGAGATCAAAGCATGATTCCCAGGAAAGAAGCTGACTGAAATAGTAAAGCACAGCAAAATCTTGTCTGAATCTTGGGGGATTAGCAATCCTTTTTATTGTGAATTCCTTCATCTACTATTTCTGAATAAAGACCATTTTAGAAAGGAATAGAATCTTGCAAAAAGTAGGTGATCATACCAATGAATATTTCTGAAAACTTTCAGTGTGGAGCTGGGGGCAGCAGGCACAATAGTGATATTGTTATCCCTGAGAAAAAATGGAAAGCTCACAAATCTTGCCATATATTTATAGGACAAAGAATGTTTTCACAGACTGTACAATGGATTACCAAGTCAATAAAAACATGAGTTACATATATGAGTATTTCAACCAATAAATATCTAGGCATTTTCTATAATCTGTAACACAAAGAAACACAATTAATTATTAACAAAATGAAAGTCAACATTGAGAATTCTTTCAAATAAAATAATAATAGTAAGTTAAAACACCTCAATTACATTGATGGACACTGAACAATTGGAACTGAAAATTATTTTAATGTGTAATATTGTATAACTGCTATAACCAGACATGTAAACAATTCATTTGAAAATTAAGTGCCTACTGTTGTTATCTATTGTCAATTAATTTGACCTTCTTAAAATCCAAAAAAACTTTATTGGAAATTTTAAATGCTCCATTATTACATTAAAGAACTGTAAAAAAATCACAATATATAGACACTAGTTAGCATCTACAATAAACAGCATTTTAAATATTTGATTATTATTTAGTATAAATGGAGGCAAATATGGATACATGAAACATGAACCTTAACAGCATTTTGTTTGATAGAAAAGCATGAATAGATATTTAAAAGTTGTAGTATTTCACTCATGTTAAATTATTAGTCAAAATGAGTCTATGTAAATGGATAATGGGTGAGAGGTTGACAATTATTTTGCTAATGACTATACAATTAAGTGAGGACTTCATTGGAATGCCATATAGAATTTTCTTTGAATTATCCACAAATGTCATAAAATCTCACGGACATAAAAAATTTTATGATTTACTTGTATTTCATTTAAAGAGATAATGTCAGAAATGAGGATGAAGAATTTTATTTCATGGTCTGACATTGATTGTATCATGGTTTCTTCCCTTTGTAGGTCTGGGTTATCAGGTACCTTCTTCTGCTATTTGGAATGAAATTTTGATTAATCCCAGGAACTTTAGAAGATGATATTAAAATTTTTAAAAAATCAGGTTTGTGAGATTTAAAGTTTTGAGATCTATCTATCATCTCTCTATCTGTATGAGTAGTTTGCAAGTATGTATATCTATGAACTATATGTGTTCAGTGTCCATAGAGGGCTGCAGAGTGTGACTTAAAACTTGTTTTATACATAGATAGATGACAGTTGCTGGGAAATGAACTTGTTTCCTCTGTAAAAGCATATAGCATTTTATGTAAGTAAGCATTTTTATTTATGTAAGCTTTCTTTATATCTCTTATATTGACTTTATTGGATAGAAATAGCTATATGACATATAAATAAGGATGAGATGTAAATATAGATATCTTTGTAAGTAGAGGTAGACATACATGCATACACACACTCACACACACACACACACACACACACACGCATGCACGCACGCACACACACACACACAGAATTACCAAAGTGGGTGAAAACAAAGTTAATATAGGTGTAAGCATAAATATATAATTATAGAAATATTTGTGGATATATGGAAAGAGGTAAAATTGATATGTATATGGTAAACATACATTTCCATCTATATCTGATATATATCACAATATGTGTATAACATATATATCACATATATTCATATGAGAAAGAGCTTATGAAAAATTAAATTAATCTAATTTGGAACTTTTCTACATTCACAGGAGAGACAGAGAAAAATAATAACTAATTGTTTTCTATAAAAGAAGTATGATACCTTTTAAATTATAATTAGAGAGCATTAAATCCATGTGTATCATTTTCCAAACAGGGGAAGTATTTTTTGTATATTTACATTGAGAAGCAAATATTTTGATCAATGCAATGGAAGAAAATAAACAAGTCTTAAGCCCTCATTTTGAAGAATTGGCAAGAAAAGTAATACTTCAAGTAACTTCACATCAATTAAAAATAAAGTATGAATTTAAAAATAACATAACTCAGACGTTTCAGTAACTATCTGTCTGTGGGTTGTATGTCAAATTAGAATTTAAATGCTGTTAGAAACTAGTGACAGCAGCTGTACTTTGCCTATCATAGATGGACATGTTTTCCTCATCATCTACTCTGAAGATGGAACTGTTTCTTTCTCATAATTTCTTTGTTAAGGGACATTTAGTCTGGAGTACTGGCTATCAAAAATGTGAGAGCACAGCACTTAATAGAGCACATCTATCTTTATAATATTCATGCACCCAGGTCCTCTCTGTGTTCAGAACACAAAAGTAATGTTCTTTCCTCCAGTGTCTAAAGCTCATAGATCTGTGCCAGACTTCAAATGCCAGGGTAAGACTTGTATATTTTATCTTTTCTGTCTTTCACTATAAGAATATATGCATTTAACTATTTTCCTCTCAGCCTTCTTCATTATTTGTAAATAAATGTTGCAAATAAACTGGCAATGTAGAAACAAATGTTAATTAAGAATCATTCAGACAACATTCCACCAAACATATTATCACTGTCATAAGGAAAAAGGTCACAACATATAGCAGGCAAGATGAAAGATAATATTAGACTGTTTTAAACAGAATATATTATTAGCCATATGACTTCAGGGATGTGGTTAGTTCTGGTGCAGAAGTTAATCTTAAAGCATTGTTCAGTTTTATGACAAATGTGTATATCAAAAATGGTATTTACAATTTGCATTTACACAAGTGAAAATTTAACTCAATAAACTGAACTTTTTGTGGACAAAGACAAAAATGGAAAAAATATGAAAACTTAGTAACTGTTTTGTGGAGCTGGGAATCAAACATGTCCTATACTATCTATGCAAGAGGTCTGCCACTTAAAATAACATAAATAACTCACCAAATGTATAAATAAATATAAAATACAAACTTGGTATAACATCGCCTGGCATATATTCCTAACAACCTCTCAATAACTTTTGTACATACAATTGTTTCAACATAAATACTTACTTCTAATTTAAGCTATAAATAGGTATCTGTTTTTAATGAATATATTCAATCAAAGTGGTTCCTTTGCATTCTTTTTTATGAATTTCACACATATGTAGGGTTAAATATTGTCATATATAACTGTATTTCTTCCCATGCTCCAATAAATGACCCAGACTATGCACTAAATAGATTTCATGGGTTACGATTTCTGTTCTTGATAAACATCTCAATTCTATCTGTATTGATGCTTCTTAAGCTGAATAAATTAAGAGCTCTATTATTGCAAGAGCAAGGTCTTCCTTTTCAATTAATATTTTATATGTTTTTGAAATTATAGTATAGCTATATCATTTTCACTGTTCCCTTCCCTCTGTTAACCCCTTCAAGTTTTCCCTTTCATCTCTTTAATTTTTATGCATTTTATATTTAATTTTTACTATATATATGTTTATACATATACATATATATTTACATACATGTAAACAGATATATGCATGTGTGTGTATTTAACATATTAGTATTGTAATGCCATATTGCTTGTTGTTGAAGTTCAAATGTTTGAAACAAAGTTTGGTAGGAATAAATGTTGTTTCTCTCACTTGAAACTTTTAGGTACCATGATAGCTACTGCTAATGAGTAAAAGTTTTCAAGTCAGTAGTAACTCAGATCCTTCCAGGTATTGTGTCAAAAGTACATCATATCTTCCTTGTCTGACAGACAATGAAGGATACCACACTATTTTAAAGTATCTTGGGGTACTCTTATCAATAACTCAAGGTAATATAGCATTTCTCTTACCTAGATCTGAGATATTTGTTAAATAATCTAAAATTTCAGGGGAAAGCATTGCCAGACCAATAACAAATTTTCATTCCAACTATATATACATATATAAATACATACATATATTTGTGTGTGTGTGTGTGTATGTATAGCTTTTGAGAATTCTCATCCTGATCCACAAAAAGGAATCAAAAGGCACATTGGGAATGAGACTCAACTTTCAAATCCTTAAAACCTTCCCCCAAAGGCATTCTTCCAACAACAAAGACACTTATTTATTAATCTTACCTTAAATAGTCCCACCAAGTGTAAGCCAATAATTTAAACACTATGCTTTGTTGATAATATATTCTATACCATTTAGTGAGGATACTTATTCCTCACTTTTTCCTATAGTTCAAAAATTTGGGGTTTTTATTGTATCCTATATTTTCCAGATGTTACTTTCCTATATTTTTTAAATAAGTTCTTGGCTTGTTTGGTCTAGTTACTGTAATTTATCTTTGAATCATGATATTCAAAATTCAGTTTGATTCAATCTACTGAATTTACTCTAAATTTACTGATATTTACTCTAAACTGCTTTTGTTTATTATGCTTTTCAATTCTTTCTTCATTTCAGCTTGAGATCTCTTCAAATTTTCTATTTTTCATTGAATTAAGTTTTGAAATCTTATTTTGAAAACTTTGCCATTTCTTTAAATGTCTTGTTTATGTTTTCTGGGAAATCACCTAGCCATTTATTCTCTTTAAGTTCACTAAATGATTCATTGTGTCTAACTTAAGCCCTCTTATTTCTCTCATGTTTTGTACTGATTGTATTCGTTTGAAGAGATCTGGCCATTTGGGCTACTTTGTTAGTTTTGTGTACTTTAGGGACACAGGAGGCATAAATGGAGCAGAGGATACATAGGACATGTTGTGCTTGAAACTTTTATTGTGTCTTAAGTAGATTGGTGTCAGCTCGACTCAGAAGTGTGAGCTGATAGAGATGATATACATCCTAACCCAAGCTAGAATGAGATGTCAGATATTTCTAGGAATTGATTTATGTGAGGAGAATTTAGAGTCCTTGGGAGAACATTAGAAAAATACAAGACAAGTCTTATGATTTCTGTTCCTTCAAGAAAGAGGATTGATTGTTCTTGGAATGTGTTTTCACATTCTTCCCACATATAATTGATAGGAGTGGTGTAAATGGAGGTTTCTCTCCTGAGAAATCCAAAATCAGAATTGGTTTTCTTCCGAATTACCCATTCTTGTTTGCTGTTGTTATTTAGAAAGTTTACAGTCTAAACTCATTTCATATGACTTTACTCATTGCTTTTCTCAATTTTAAAACCATAAATTGTCTGATGCTCTAAATGAAGTTGGCTATTGTATGCCATTTCAGCCTACCTCATTCATGGGCACCTTTCTTCTAGGTCCCAGTGCCTATAGATCTATGACATTATGGTAGTATATATGAAATTTTAGAATAGTATCTGAGTGCAAGGTCAATTTTCTGAGTAGAATAGACTCTAGAAAGACTTGGCTGTACTTAAACGTTGGTTATGACGTGTGAGTGAGAGGGCTATGTTGTTGACAAGGTATGGAGCCCTGGCTAGAACCCAGCAGTTGAGGGCAGAAGAATCTTAGGTGGCAAGACTAGACCAGGATAATTTTGGAGAATAAGTCTACATCTAGAGCTTGAATGGGAGAATATAGGGGCATGTGACAGGATCAATATTCCTCCATATTGTTTCATCTTTGAAGTAAGTTGACTCCTTTTTTTCCTAGCCTTACAGAAAAAAAGTCTGTTATAGAATCTCCTGATCAAATTGTTATAGCTAACTGTAGGTTTGGGATTCTTTTAAACTGATTTCTTGCTAGACTAACCATTGCAATTGCTAACTAGAACATAGCTGTACATTTTTCTTTGCCTTTAAAATATCCTTATAAAATGCATTTGAAGCTGTTCTATTGGAAATATTTGTCTCTAGGCAGATGCCAGTAAAATGATACATACTCTCAATTTTTACTCTGATCATGTTAAGTGGTCTTTGGGTCTCTACTTTACCATATTTGGAGGTGTCACAGATATACATCTGAGACTCTGATGAGTTTGACCAGCCCTCAGGTCTTGGCAGACTTTCTTTTAGAGGGCATAGAAGATGGAACATTCCAGGGCTCCAAAAGAGATTTTCATGGTCCTGGGAAAACTGTAATTAGAATACTTTGTATAAAAGGAAATATATTTTTGATAAAAGGAAAATAAAACAATCTTCATGAGAATAGCATAAAATATGTAAATGGGGTTATCCAGCATGTTTATTAGAATGGCTTACAGGCTGTGTTCTAGCTAGGCTAACAATCCACAAACAGAAGGCATAAGAATTTGTCACAGGGATGACTTCCAAAATTTATAAAGAATTCAAGAAACTAGACATCAAAAAACCAAGTAATCCAATTAAAAGGGGGTACATATCACAACTGATAATTCTCAACAAAAAAATTTCGAATGGCTGAGAAAGACTTAGGGATATGCTCAATATCCTTAGCCAGCATAGAAATGCAAATCAAAATGACTGAGATTCTATCTTATGATGTGTGATATCCTTCTATATTTGTGTAGCTTTTATTGGTTAATGAAAAAAAGCTGTTTTGGCCAATGATTTAGCAGAGTAAAGTTAGGCAGGAATTCTTAACAAAGATATATAGAGAGACTAGACCAAGTCAAGGAGACACCATGTAGCTGATGAAGGAGAAAGATGCCAGAATATTACTGGTAAATCACAGCCTTATGGCAATACATAGATTAATAAAGATGTGTCAGTTTAAAATGTAAGAGCTAGCTAGAAATATGCCTGAGCCATTGATCAGTGTGGTAATTAGTATATTTTCTGTGTGATTATTCGGGTCTGGGCAGCTAGGAAATGAAAATACAGTCTCAATCTCCAAATGGTGCAGATTCTTGATAGCTGCATTTTTCCACATAGTCTCTGTTTGCTGGCAGGGAGCAAAGGTGATGTTTCCAGAAGAGACAACTCCATGGTTTATGATGGCAGTATGATTGGCTCTGGCTATTTCAGGAGGTCTTGCTACAGAGCATTTAAATGGAGTTTGAGAGCAGCATTCTACTAGGTACTTAATGGTGACATAGACCCGATGTATCCCTGAATCTAGTACAGTAATCATGGCTCACAGATATGGTTACATATAACATACCTTCATCATGTTGTATAGGGTAGAGCCAACAGGCAAAGCCACAGGATGAGTCCTAGCCATGCATGCTTAGCATTTTTAAAAATGCTATTTGTCAAAAAAGGATTACACATACACAATAAAGACAGATTCAGACAAAAAAAATCACTAAATGGTTTACAGTATGTTTAGAAATATATGTAGGATTGTGGAAGAAGATTTAAAAAAAATTAGGAAAAGTCTTTTAAAAAATACGATAGTTGGGCATGGTGGCACACACCTTTCATCTCAGCACTTGATAGGCAGAGACTTCGTGTACCTTTGTGAGTTCAGAGTCAGTCTGGTTACAGAGTGAGTTCTAGAACAGATACAGGTACATAGAAAAACCCTGTATAAAAATTAAAAAATAAAAGAAATAGAGAAAATGCCACATAAAGATGGAAAATACAGAAAGAATATGGATATTGTATGTTTCTCTGTTGTCTTTGAATTGTTTAACTGCTGAGGAATGAGCAACAGCTGATAAAAGACATTTGATTATAAATACTGCTGGATTAGTCCAACCATTATATTTTGACAATGCCATGACTTCAAAATGTCAAAAGATATGTTACTTAGAAAAGAGGTTTTTCTTTTGTTCCCAAAGGAAATGAGAGGGTGTGGATTCATTATGGGTTAAGAAAAATATGGTTAGATTGAGGAAGACCTCCTGAAACATCTCCAATGGTGAAGGAAGGTCCATATGATCAATGTTTCAGGGCACCTCTTTTGCAGTTTCCTGTGAGTTCTACATCCAGAACAGACTCAAGAGTGTTCACTGAGATGATCCAGCCTCACAGAATACTCCAATCAGGACTTGACAATAATCATAAGCTTTCTCTTGTTCCCCATAAGTTTATCAGCATTTCCAATAAGCAGGTAATAGACTAGAAAACTATGCCCATATTTCCAAAAATGGATTATGGATTCAGAGTTCTTGTTTTGAAAAGAAAAAAAAGGAAATGCTTATGGATAATGTTATTGTAAAGTTTTGACACTCATATTAGTTACATAAAGTGCTGATTGACCAGTAGTCAAATAGGAATTATAGGTGAGGCAACAATACTAGGAAAATCCTGGGAAGAGGAAAGACAAACAGAATCATCATTCAAATGCAGAGTGTAGACAAAGACTGCTTGTTCATTCCTGGTGGCCCCGACCTAAAATAATCACACAGAAACTATATTATTTGCAATACTTTTTGACGAATAGCTTAAGCATATTTCTAGCTAGCTTACATCTTAAATTAACCCACTTCTATTATTTTATATTTTATCACATGGCTCATGATTTACTGGCAAGATTTCATTGCATCTGTCTCCTGTAGTGGCTACATGGCATCTCTCTGACTCTACCCATTTTCTTCCAGTGCTCAACTTTGTTTTCTTACTTAGCTTTATCCTCCCCTACTATAGTACCAAAGCATCTTTATTCATTAACAAAACACTTTCACTTATGGAGGGCAATCACAGATCAGCAGAGGAAGCAAGATAAGGATGCCTCACTGATATAAAGTAACAAGTCACATGGCTAAACATAGACAAGAATTATGGGCTAATTTAAATTGTAAGAGGTAGTTAATAATAATTCAGCGCTAGTAGGCCAAACAGTTTATAATTAAGATAAATCTCTGTGTGTTTCTTTGGGACTGAACTACTGTGCAGGAAAGGATGGGAGAGAAAATTCTTTATACAATCTTACACATGTCCAAATGCCTAAGATAAAAACATAAGCAGCAGTTAATGCTGGAGAGAATGTGGAGAGAGCAGACCATGTACTGGTAGGAGTTCAAATTTCTACAGCCACTTTGAAAGTTAGTGTGGTTATTTCTCAGAAAACAGAAAATCAATCTACCACAATATCCATTTATAACAATCTTAGGCAAATATCCAAAGGATACTCCATCAAACCACAAGGATACTTACTGAACTACATTTGCAACAGCTTTATTTGTAATATCCAGAAACATTAAACAACATAGATGGTCCAAAAACAAGGAATGGATAAAGAAAATGTGATACATTCACACAATACAATATCAATTAGTTGTAAAAAAAAAAAAACAAAAAACAAAAACAAACAAGGACACCAAGACTTCAGAAGGCAAATGTACTGAACTAGAAAAAATTACCCCGAGTGACATAATCCAGATCAATAAAGACAAACATGGTATGGAGACAATCATAAGAAGATATTATTTGTAAAATAAATAATAATTATTCTACAATCTAGAGACCTAGAAAGACTAGGTAGCAAAGGGGGATTTATTGGGAGATGACAGTTCTCCATGGCAACGGGAAATAGAGGAGGTTACATGAATGGGCTGAGGGCAGGATGGAAAGTAAACATGAAAAATCAGGTTAAGGAAACAAATGGGAAGATTACTGGAAGGGGCATTTCAGAGTCAGGTACAACCTGGCACGAGAGTCCTTCCCTGTAACCCATCAGACTACACAGACACAGGCACAAACTACTTCATTTGGAAAAAAAAATAGCTTAGTGACCAGCATCCAAACTCAGTTGCCCAAACTCCAGACTCTAACAAAACCCCAGAGTATATTTTGTGCCCCTTGTCTTCCCATCACAGCACCAGCAAGGCAGCGGGCCGTGCCCCCTTTCTCATGGAGCTCCGCTACCGTAGTGCACTCTGCATCACCCTGCAAACAGGAACCTAAACACGTTCTCTGTGGCCAGCCCTGCCTGCCCTGCAACTCTAGCAGACTACATAGCCATAGGTACAAACCGCACCACTTGGAAGCAGAGGCACTGGGACAAGCCACCAGTTACAAGAACAGATGAAGAAATGCTAGTGTAAGAATGCATCAAACAAGTGAAAGAGCAATATGGCACTACCAGAACCCAGTTATCCTACAGTATCAAGACATGAAGTTTCCAATGCACTCAAAACACAAGGAAGCAAACTTAAAAATAATTTTATGAAGAGGGTAGAGGCTCTTAAAGAGGAAATGAAAAAAATCATTTAAAGAAATTGAGAAAAAGAGATAGAAAAGATGGAATAAATCAATAAATTCCTTAAAGAAAGCCAAGAAGATAAAACATTCAATCAGTTGAAGGAAAATGTTCAATACTTGAACACTGAGGTAGAAACAACAAAGAAAATGCAAACCAAAGTAATTTTGGAAATGGAAAACCTGGAGCGTGAACAGGAATTACAGATGCAAGCATCACCAACAAAATACAAGAGATGGAAGATAGAATCTCAAGTGTGTAAGATACAATAGAGGAAATAGGTTCATCAGTCAAAAAATGCTAAATACAATAAATTCCTGGCACAAAACATCCAGGAAATCTGGGACAACATGAAAAGACCAAACATAAGAATAACAAGAGTAGAAGAAGAAAAATTCTAGCTCAAAGGCACAAAAACTTATTTAAAAAATCTTAGAAGAAAACTTTTCTAATCTAAAGAAGGGCATGCCTATAAAAGAAAAAGAAGCTTACAGAACACCTAATAGGCTGGACCAAAAAAATTAGAACTCCCCTTGCTGGATAATTATAATAACACTAAACATACAGAATAAAGAAAGAATTTTAAGAAATGCAAAGGAAAAAGACCAATTAACATATAAAGGTGTAGTAAAGGAGGAGGGCCCACTTGTTCATCCTGGCCACCCAGCTAGCTTAGCCCGGAAACAACCACACAGAAACTGTATTAATTAAAACACTGCTTGGCCATTAGCTCTAACTTCTTATTGGCTAACTCTTACATATTAGTTTAACCCATCTCCATTAATCTGTATTAATGGCACCACAGGCGCCAACTCAAACTACTATAACCAACAAAATTTTCAATCACCATAGACACAGAAAATAAGATAGTAATGAATAAAACAGATTGAAACAATACCTATCCACAAATCTAGCATGACATAAAGTACTAGAATCAAAAGTACAACCCAAGGAACTCAGTTACATCTACTGAAGCACAGATAATAGATAATCTCACAAGAGCAAAACCCAAAGTAGGGACATGTATAACCTACCCCCACAAAAACCATGAAAAATAAATAAACAGGAATTAACAATCATTGGTCAATAACATCTCTTAATATTGATGGACCGAATTTTTCAAAAAAGGAAGAGGATAAAAAAATGTATATGAAAATAGGATTCGTCTTTCTGCCGCATAAAAGAGACAAACCTCAACTTCAAAGGTAAACATTACCTCATATTAAAGGATTGAGAAAAGGTTTTCCAATCAAATGGACTTAAGAAGCAAGTCAGTGTAGCTATTCTAATATCTAACAAAGTAGACATCAAGCTAAAATTAATCAAAACAGATGGAGAAGAACATTTCATATTCATCAAAGTAAAAACTCAACAAGGTGAAGTCTCAATTCTGATCTTCTATGCCTCAAATACAAGGATATCCACATTTGTAAAAGAAACATTACTAAAGTATAAATCACAAATCATATCTTACACATTAATAGTGTAAGACTTCAACAACAAACTGTCATCAATGGACAGGTCTGTCAGACAAAAAAAAAAGAGAGAGATAAGGAAACTAACATATGTTATGACTCATATGGACTTAATAGACATCTACAGAACTTTTCCCCAAACAGAGAAGAATATATTTCTTCTCAGCACCTCCAAGATACCTTCTCTGAAATTAAGTATTTGGTTAAATACTCCATCAAAACTCTTATTGGACCGCTATGGGTAAAAGTTAGAGTTCAACAACAACATAAACAAAGAAAGACTACAAATTAATGGAAATTGAACAACTCTCAAATGATCCATAATTGAATCAAGGAAGAAATGAGAAAAAAATAAAAACTTCCTAGAATTCAATGGAAATGAAGTCACAACATGCCTAAACTGATGGAACACAATGAAAGTAGTCATAAAAGAAAAGTTCAGAGCACTAAGTGCCTACATAAAGAATTTGTAGAAATTTCATGTGAGTGGCTTAACAGCATAACTGAAAACCTAGAACAAAAAGAAACAAACTCACCCAGGAGGTGTTTATGACAGGATATAATAAAACTCAGTGCTAAAAATCAATAAGATATAAACCATGAGAACAATACAAGGAATCAATGAAACAAAGAGATGGTTCTTGAACAACAACAACAACAAAAACAAGATAGACAAACACTTATGCAAACTAACCAAAAGATACAGACAGAATATCCAAATTTAAAATAATCAGAAGCAAAAAGTGGGATATAAAAACAGACACTGAAGAAAGACAGAGAATCAATAGGTCATAATTCAAAAACCTGTACTCCAAAAACTTGAAAAATCTTAAGGTAATATACCACTTTCTTGATAGTTACTACATACCAAAACTAAATTGATGCCATATAAAAAATTTAAATAAACGTATAACTCCTAAGAAAGTAGAAGCAGTCATTTAAAGTTTCTCAACCAAATAAATCACAGGGCCAGATGGTTTCAGTGCAGAATTTGATCAGAATTTCAAAGAAGACCTAATACCATTATTCCTCAAATTTTCCCCCCAATAGAAACAGAAGGAATGTTACCTAATTCTTTTTATGAGGCCACAGTTACACTGTCACTCAAACCACACATAGATGCAACAAAGTAAAGAATTACAGACAAATCTCCCTCCTGGATATTGATGCAAAAGTACTCAATAAAAATGACAAACTGTAGTCCAAGAACACATCAAAAAATAATCCGCCATGATCAAGTAGGCTTCATTCCTTATATGCAAGGACGGTTCAATATATGAAAATACCATCCACCATATAAACAAACTGACGGAAAAAAAAAACACATGGTCATCTCATCACATGCTCCAAAGTCTCTGACAAAAATCCCAAACAATTTCATGGTAAGTGTTTTAGAGAAATCTGTGATAAAAGAAAGATAACTAAATATAATAAAGACAGTATACAGCAAGCTAACAGCCAACAACAAATTAAATGGGAATAACTCAAAGCAATTCAACTAAAATCACAGACAAGACAAGGTTGTCCAGTCTCTGCATATCTAGTCAATGCAGTACTCAATGTTCTGATGTGGGATTCTCCTCTGTATGCTGTGAATAGCATTGAGTAATAAAGAAACTGCTTTGGACCTATAGCAAGGCAGAACTTAGTTAAGCCAGGAAAACTAAACTGAATGCTTGGAGAAGGAAGGTGGAGACAGGGGAGAAGCCATGGAGCTGCAGCTGGAGACAGGCATGCTGAAACTTTGCCGGAAAGTCACTGCCTTATGGCAACTAATGGAGAAGGGTTAAATTAATATGTAAGAGCTAGCCATTAAGAAGCTAGAGCTAATGGGCTAAGCAGTGATTTAATTTTTGTGTGGTTATTTTGGGAGTCTAGGCAATGGGAAAATGAACAAGTGGCATCCTTACAACAATGTTCTAGCTAGAGCAATAAGGCAAAAAAAAAATGGAAGACAAGAAGATATACATAGGAAGATAAGAAGTCAAACTTCCACTACTTGCAGATGATATGATAGTATATATGAGTGACTCCAAAAATTCTAGCAGTGAACTCATACAGCTGCTAAACACCTTCAGGAATATGGCTGGATACAAGATTAACTTAAATAAAGGAATTAGCCCTCCTATATACAAACGACAATTTGAATGAGAAAGAAATCAGAGAAGCAACACCATTTAAAAGAGCCAGAAAAATATAAAATATCTTGTGGTAATTCTAACCAAACAAGCAAAGGCCCTATATAAGAAGAATACTACATCTTTGAAGAAAGAAATTATGGAATATATTGGAAAATAGACTAATCTCCAATGCTCATGTAACAGTAGGATCAACATAATAAAAATGACAATCTTACTAAAAGCATTCTACAGATTCAATGCACTCCCTATCAAAATCTCAAAGCAATTCTTCACACCTCTCAAAAGAACAATACTCAACTTCGTATGTAAAATCAAAAAACTCAGGATAGCTAAAATAATCCTATACAATAAAGAACCTTGTAGAAGCATCATCATCCCTGATTTCACAATCATAGAGCTGTAAGTAATAAAAACAGTTTGGTATTGGCATAGAAACAGACATGTGGTTCAATGGTGTTTAATCAAAAACACTGACATAAATCCACATACCTATGAACATCTGATTTTTGACAAAGAAGCCAAAATTTTACAGTGAGAAAAAAGGTATCTTCTTCAAATAGTATTGGAATATCTGTATGGCAGCATGTAGAAAAATGAAAATAGATCCATTTCTATTGTCTTGCACAAATTTGAGTCCAAGTGGATCAAAGACCTCAAACATAATTCCAGTTTATAACTGATGGTTATAGAAGGGAAAGTGAAAAGTTTTGAATGCATTGCGACAAGAGACTACATCTTATATATAACACCAGAAATAGACTGTGAGAACAACAATTAGTAAATAGGACACAGTGAAATTAATGAGCTTCTATAAGGCAAAACATACTCTTAGTAAGACAAAACAGCAGCCTATAAGAATGGGAAAAGCCCGTTATCTACCTTTCATCTGACAGAGTACCAACATCCAAAATATATAAGGAACTAGGCATCAACTTACCAAATAATCTATTTTTAAAAGGGGGTACAGATTTGAACAGAGAAGTCTCAACGGATGACTCTCAAATGTCTAAGATACACTTATTTTGTTTAACAGCCTTAGCTCTCAGGTAAATGCAAATCAAAACAAATCTGAGATATTATGTTACACCTGTCAAAATGGTTAAAAGATCAAAGATGCTAATGACCGCCTATGTTGGAGGGTATAAGGAATAAGGGGAAAATTCCTCCACTTCAAGTAAGAGTGAAAACTTGTACAGCCCTTTGGAAGCCAGTATAGTGCTTTCTCAGATTATTGGGAATCAATCTACCTCAAAACCCAGCAATACTACCATGGATGCTCAATCATATGAAAAGCTCACTTGCTGAATTTTGTTCACAGCAGCATTATTCACAATAGCCAGAAACTGGAAACCATCTAGATGCCCCTCCCTGAAGAATTGATAAAGAAAAGTCTACACAATGGAGTATTACTAATAATTAAAATCTATGACATCTTGAAATTTTTAGGCTACTGGACAGAACTAGAAAATTCATTCTGAGATAACCCAGACCCAGAAAGCCAAATACGCTATATACTTCCTCATAAGTGGATATTATATATAAAGCAAAGGGTAACCACACTACAATCCATAGCCCAAATGCCAGCATGTAACAAGGAAGACCTTAAGAGTAATGCCTGTGTCTCCTTGGGGAAAGGAAATAGATGAGATCTCTTGTTTCTTCTGGTTGTGGTGGGTAGATGGAAAGGAATGGGGGATGATGGGAACATGATGGAATGAGATGTTTGAGTTGGGGGAGGGATGGAATGCAAGGGCAATTAAAGAGATATCTTGATAAATGAAGCCATTATGGGTTGGGGAAAATCTAGTGCAATGAACACTCCCAGGAAAATACAAGGATCAATCCAGCAGAGATTCTTATCAATAGTAGAACTGGTGACTGAACTGGCCTTTTCCTATAATCAGATTAATGAATACCCGAACTGTCATCATAGAAACGTCATCCATTAACTGATGGAATCAGATGTAGAAATCCACAGCCAAGTATTGGGCCAACCTCAAGAAGAGAGAGAGGTGGGATTATATGTACAAAAGGTATCAAGATCATGATGGGAAAGCCCACAGAGACAGCTGACCTGAGCTTGTGGCAAGTCAAAGACACTTGACCGACAGCTAAGAAGCCAGTATGGAACTGACCTAACCCTCTACATATGGGTGACAATTATGTAGCTTGATCTATTTGTGGGACCCTTTGATGCTGGTCCAGGACCCTGACACTTGAACCTGTTCCTTGGAACCTATTCCCTATGTTAGGATGCCTCACACAGCCTTGATGAAAGGGAGAGGGACTTGATCCTGCCTCAACTTGATAAGCCTTGCTTTATTAACACACAAGGGAGGCTTTACCCTTTCTGAATGAAGACAGAGGAGTGGTTAGGGGAGGGAATGGGAGGAGGGGAGTGAGGGGAAAACATGATTGGTATGTAAAAAATATAATAAACTGTCAGAATGGATTTTTTTTCAAGAATCTACATGGATGACACCATCTAATCCTCCAAGCAATAGCTTGAGTGGCCATCTCCTGTGCCTGAATTGGTGCCTAATTAAGTTGTCATCAGAGAGTCTTCATATGGAAACTGATAAAAATAAATGCAGACCCACAGTCAAACTTTAGGTAGAATTCAGGGAGTCCTTGAAAAGAGGGAGATAAAGAATAATAGAAGCCAGAAAAGTCAATGATAACACAAGAAAACCTACAGAATCAAATAACCTTTGGATTATTGGAGCTCACAGAGCTAGATCTGAGAACCACTAATCCTAAATGGGACTGGCCTAGGCTCTCTACATATATGTTACAGTGTATAGCTTGATCCTCTTATGGTACTCCTAATGGTTGGAACAGGGGTTGTCTCTGACACTTTTACTGGGTCTGGGGACACTGCTCCTCATATTGGGTCACCTTGTCTAGGGTGCTTAGTCTTACTGTAACTTGGTATGCCATGTTTGATTGGTGCTCATAGGAGAACTGCCCTTTCCTAAACAGAAATGGAGAAGTGGATTGAAGGTATGGCAAATTTAACTCAGGTTCCCAGGTGCCTGTCATTGCACAGCTTTGAGACTGCCATGTATATAAGCTTTGGTGGGTAAAGTCACACTGATTCTTATTAGCCTTGATTTTTTTATTTTAAATATTGTAATCGTAAATTTATGAGAATTCCTGAACGCTCTTTCTGTTAAAAGCCATAGATTTATGCATATAGGCCCCTTGGTTTTTGGGCCAATTAGCTCTCGACATTTCCACCAACTGGCTCCATCCAGGCACAGGCTGTGAGAGGAATACCCATTCAAACATTCCTGCCTTGACTTTTTTGGCTCCAAGGCACAGTCAGACTCTGGTGGCTACATCACTGTGTGCATGCTCTGCTTGCCCTGAGCTCCCTTCATTATTCCCCACTTACTCAGCAATGGCAGAGTCTATGGCTTGGTGAAAGAAAGCACTGCAGTTTGTAGGCAGGGCTGCACTTTGGCAACCGGAATGCACTGGAAGGCATGCTGCCAGTGCGGGGGCAGGAATATAATATTTACAAACTCGAATTATCTCTGTATTTGTTTCTGCTTCGCTTCAGCAAAACACACCTGAACAATTGTACAGATAGTTGAATACTATTTCCTTGCCCTGTACCTAAAATTATTATTCACAAATTTTACTCCAGACATTTTTTTGCATTGCCTTTTTCTTTCCTTTTTAAAAATAATCTATTATTACCTATTTTTGTGTGTTGATTTCTTAACTCTACACAAGCGATGTAGTTTTCTTTACAGGGGTCCTCTCGTCTAAAGTTGGCCACACACCTCTGATTGTGTCTTAGACTCTTGTTTTTCTGCTTGGAACTCTTTTGCTTCTGTTGGGGTGCAATATCCTACTATGATATAATAGGTTTTGCTTCATCTTGTTATATTTTATTTTGTCATGTTTAGTTGTTATCTTTTAGAAGCTGTTTGTTTTTTTCATGAAAAACAGAAATGTAGAGAATCCGGAATGGGCAGGTGTGGGGAGGAACTTGGTGGAGACACTACAATTGGTACAAATTGTATGAGAAAATAATCTATTTAAAATCAAAGATAAAGTAAAAAGAAAGGAAGAGAAGTGATAAGGAAAGAAAAAAGAAATACGTCAAGTTGTGACTGTGGATAAAGTTCGGTGGTGCAGTTTTTGCTTTACATATATGAAGCCCTGTGTTGAGTCACCGCTACCACTACAGAGGATGAAGTAGGACTATGAAGGGAATTTAATCAGGATCATCACATTTTATCTTCTCCTCAGCTGGGACTCCTGCGCTGAACTTCAGATTTAATTGAGGGACTGTATATTTGAGGCAGTGGGAAATATGAAATAACCCATAGTTTGAATTCTGACAAAAGCAATGGTTATAACCTCTGTTCCTCTCCTCTAAACTTTGATAGATTTTCAAATGCACAATTTTGAGTTATAAATTAAAGAGCAAAAAATAACTTTAGAGAAATTAGAAATAACCTTAAAATAAAAATATATAATACCATTAGATATTACATGAACTTATAAAAATAATTATAATGATAGAGAGGAAGAAGCTAAATGAACAATGAATGAAATGACATAATTAAAAATAAAATAACAGCAGAAGGACTTGATTAGGACAGTTGAGGAACGTTTTAACTCAGATTTGCCAATGTGAGATAATGAAACTCTTCTTTTAATAATAAGTGTTTCCTGCCCTCTTCAAATTACACTTTGTCAGAAGTTTATTTCTAATGCACAAAAACAAGAAAAAGCATTCTGAAAATCTTGCTTACCACAGAAGTAGATTCTAGATAACATTCCTATATTCTCTGAAAATCTTGAAAGATATTGAAAAACGAGCAGTTGGAAAAGATGTTGAATTTATTACCATTATTAACTTAACTTAAATGAAAGCATTTTTGCCTCATAATTACATATATGTATAAATATATATGTAATTAAATAGGTAAAGAGATGGAATAGCATGTTATAATTTAATAAAACTAAATAGTAAGAGATGAAATTAAAAGATGACAAAGAGGCACCAATGCTATATAATTAGTCATTTATGAAAACTATTATATGCATTTCAAATATAGAAAATTCTATTTTTTGCTTAATAATTGCAACTCACCAACTGAAATGAATAAAATTAAAGATGTCCCAAATTTCAAGAAAAATACATGCAACAAAATAGTTCATAACAATTACATCACAAGAAAATTTGTTTAAAACAGATTTAGAAGAAAAAAAATTTTTAAAAAACAAAGTAATTTTTAATACACCACAGTCAGAAGAGATATACATTTTTTCCAAAGAAACTTAAACATTTTTGTTTCAACAAATGCTTTTCAATTTCCAAAACTGAATGACTAATTAGAATTAAGGATAAAATATTTGCTTCTAAAATTTTGATCACTGATGTTAAAGCATTAAAGAAAGAAAATTCTAAATTGTATTTCTTTATGAATACAAACAAAATCATCATTTGTTTTCAATATTTCAGAGGGTGGGAATAGTGATGAGCACCTGTTTAGTTAAAATGATTGACTGATACAAAAAAGAATGGAGTTCATGCTGTAAATTCCTTAATTCACTGTTTACCATTATGTATAAAGCAAGAAAGAAAAACATCAAAAACCTATTACAATGACAAATATGAACTACACCATACCAAGAATATTAATGTTAATTGATCTGTGATTTTTTTTCAATATTCCAATTTTAATATTTTTGAGTCCTCCTATTTTCACTTCCTAATTAATTTGGGTATGTTTTACCACACATTTTTATTATTGTGTTTCTGAAAATTATGGTTGACTTGATACAATCTGTGCTTTTTTAGAAAACATTTATCCACGGACAGATCTGAATATACACTAGCAATCTGGCATCATTTATCATTTGTGACTTTTAGACTGTCAAAACAGCCATTGATTTGTATTTCAAAACTCAATGAAAACCAAAACAGGTAAAATCTTTGCAAATTTTTGTTGCTACAGAGTAAATTTACACAGAAACTTGTTCCAGTAGTAACATTGGAGACAGATCTTTTTTTTTTTTACAATATTTCTCTAGTTCTATCAAGGCAGAATATGAGGTCTCTAGATGTTTTAGATTTTTTACAACGGACTATTTAACTTTCCATTAAAATATCATCCTTGTTCAAAAAACAATTTTAAAACATGTGTTTTACATAATAGGCTATAAGATATGAAAAATAAACCATTCTTAAATGCAAAAACATTTTACATTAGAATGTTTATGTTTTTTAGCTCAAAATCTGTGTTGAGGTATGTTGATTTCCAGTTTTCTGAGAAACTGTCATAGTGATTTCCATAGAGGTTGCACATGTTTGCACTTCCATCAGCAATGGACTAGTGTCTCCTTACTCTGCATCCTCTGCAGCATGAGCTATCATCAGTGTTTTTTTTTTTAATTTTAGCTTTTCTGACTATTGTAAGACGGTATCTCAGAGTCATTTTGATTTGCATTTTTTAATGGTTAAGGCATTTCCTTAAGTGTTTTTTGGCCATTTGAAGTTCCTCTCAAGAATTATCTGTTTAGATCTGTATCCATTTTTAATTTGATTATTTGGTATTTTTATGTGTATATTCTTTATTTCTTTATATTTTGGAGATCAGTGGTCTGTCTTATGTGGGTTTGGTAAAGATCTCTTCCCAGTCATTAGGCTGTCACTTTGTTTTATTAATTGTATTCTTTTTTTACATAGGTTTCTCAGTTTCAGAAGAACCCATGTATTAATTGTTGCTCTCAGTGTCTGTGGTACTGGTGTTATATTTATGAAGTGGTCTCCTGTGACTATGTGTTCAAGGCTACTTCTCACTTTCTTCTCTCGGAGGTTCAATGTTGCTGATTTATATTGATGTCTTTGATCCATTTGGACTTGAGTTTTGTGCATGGGAATGATATGAATCTATTTGTATTCTACATATTGACATTAAACAGATGATGCTAGAATAAAATATTCTTATAGTAGAAATAGTTAAATTCTTATTTATTCCATTAATTACAAAGCTGCATATATTGATCACATTTTATAGGCTCATACATATAACAGTAGTAAATTTTAGCTATTGTAAAATTATTCCTTAACATATTATCTTTAAAGTTATTACTCAATTGGATAAAATCATTTATTAATTGTACATATTATCTGGATTAGTTGTGATAATTTTATGCACACAAGCCAAGTTTACTGATGAAATATAACCTTTTTTTCCCATTATGCCTGAGTATCTCAAACACTGGTAATTATTATACCATCCCCAGATTCACATTTTTCACCTTCAGTGAATAAGAGACAACCTGTAGATACTGTCTTTGTGAGTTCAGTCTCTTTTACTTAATACACATCTGGCATTTGAAAAACCACATTTTAATAGGTTTTCTTTGTCAAATGTGTATAGAAACAACCACTGTCTAAATAGGCCAGCCTCAAACATACACATAAATACTTAGCAGATTTTATTTATAATTTGCAATTGATTTCAATTATATTTTACTCAGACCCAGAAAAATTTCAAAATAATAATTTGGGCTTCCTAGGTTAAAAAACTTGTGCCCCCAATTAGTTCCAGTAAATTATTACTAACAAAAAGCAGTAATTAAACCTCAAACTGTTATTAGACTGATATATTTGTTGTCATTTTCAATGGGAAAATAATGAAGTGCATGTTTAAATAAACACCCATCATGTATGAAAGTATTAACAATGGATAATAAAATGTCTATTAAGCATTTATGATATAATACCCTTTTTCCTTGATAACTGAATATTTTATGTTGAAAGTTTCTGACATGCAATGATTAGCACCTTTTGAAAGTATGATTCTATAATAATGTGGTTATGGTATCAGAAGCAACACAGAGAAATATGGAAATATATAAGAAATTATTGAGATAATATACAAGTAAAAATGCAAATTTTTACATGATCTATTATTTCATGATTGAGATAGAATATAAAGGTCGTAGAAGATGGTAGACCATATCATCTGACATATAACTTCAAGGGGATTCTGAAGAGATAGAGTGCATACGCAGGGTAACTCACTCAAAAAATTCTCATCTTGTCACATTAAAAAAGATGATCTTTGCTTTATTAAGATAGACATCATAGAGAATGATTAGGGATGGCCATATTCAATTCAGGGTACAAAGTACATGAATATTTTATATATTCTTCTGCTTCTATTTATAAATTTCCAACCCTCTGTATGCTACTATATTTATTTTGTATTATAAATATATTATCATATCACTTTCATAATAAGAAAATCTTTTATTATGAGTTTATTCATTCCATAATTCTGTTATGTAAGTATTATATCAGTTAAATCTAAGAAGCTTCTTAATTTTCTTTTAATGGACCTTCAAAAAAGCTTCTGTGTATAGTATTCATATGGAGAGATCTCTTGGTCATCATTTAATTTAAAATATATAATAATACTGGAGTGCACATGAACTTTTTAAAAACATACTCAAAATTATCTCTATCCATTTCAATACTAAATTAGAGGCAAATTTCTTTCAAAAATAAGTTATCAAATTTCAACTCATAACAGTATATCATTGATGGTTTTATTCAGTAAAAGTATGTGTTTTTTGATTGTTACATTTTCCTTTTAAGTCTAGCTCACTTGAATAAGGTACTATTCAAGTTGCTGGTTAGGGAAAGAAACAAAAATAATAAGTCAAACTGGCCAGGTACTGTGAACCTGATCATGAAACAGTGTCTGAGGAATTCATAATCCCTAGCATAGAAACTACTATTATTTATCTTTAAATATATGAGCTATCAAACTGATATCTAATTCATTAGGCTGCCTTTCAGGTGTCATTAGAAAAGCTACTATATTATGTTGAAAAGCAAGTCTTATGTTCTAGGATATCTGATTCTTACAATATAGATGTGCAACATGTGTTTATACAGCCACTTTATTATTGTTTATAATTCCCACTTCACAAAATAAAATGCAGTCCTGCCTCCAATGCTTGTGTCAAAACCTTGTGGCTAGATTGGTCATATGTCCTTCAGGTGAATTGAGTCCATATTGTTCTTCTAAATCCAAATAATTCCTACTGATTTATTTTTATACTCAATGCATTTTTTGAAAATCTCATGGAAGTATCTTATAAGTCAATGCTTCTGTGGGTTGTGACTCATTTAGTTGTCACAAATCAGATATTTACTATACATAATTTATAACAGTAGCAAAATTACAGCTATGAAGTAGCAATGAAATAATCTTAAGTTTGGGCATCATCACAGCATGAGGAACTGTATAAAATGTTCACAGCTTTAGGAAGGTTGAGATCCACACTTCTAAGTGCAGTAAATGATTAACACAGATACCTATGTTTATGGTGTATAAAATAACAGACTGTAGAATGTTAAGCTCAAAATGATACATCTATATTATGCCCTTTATTCCCAAGGCTCCAGGATTATAATGGAAGAAGTTATGGAAGAATGCAAAAAGCTAGAATTAGTGGAAAATCACAAGAGAACATTGTCTCTGGGCCCAGCAAGGAAAAGGATCATATGAACTCACAGAAGTTGTGATAATGTGATTAAGACTTGTATAAACTCAATCCAGAACATATTCCATCATAAAGTGATTATTTTTACTTAAAAACCTAGTTTTAAATAAATAACCATTGACAATTGATAGCTTCTAGGAGTGGAAACATCATTTATCCTTAAGACTGATATGCCTGACAATTTAACCATGTTTCAGTTTAATATTTCACATCTAAGAAGGTATGGGCAGCACAAATTACAGATGTGGGATTTAAAAGTATAGGAAATGAAGTTGAGTGGTTAGGATAGGGGATGAATCTTCATAGAGTTGTTAAAGGGAAATATCAAATCACATTGTATGAAACTCTTAAGGAACTAATACAAAATATTTTAAGTGATCAAAAATAGAAAACAATTGAAAAATGGCAAAAGCCTGAAAAAAGATACCTCACTACAGAAAGTGTAAAGAATGCTAATAAACAGGAAAATGCAATGCTCCATAGTATATACCATGAGAAAGTTATAGGTTTAAGCAATATGAAGCCACTACATATCTGATTGTCACTGTTCCAGAACTGTAGCAACAAAAGCTGCTAATTAAATAGAATTACAGTAATGACTTTCATTCAGTGAGTCAGAAAATATTATAAGTTTAGCAATATTTTACGAATTTAAACATAGTTTTATGTTATCCAGAAATCTCTATCTACCATTTAGAAAACATTTGAAGTTGAAAAATTGTGCGTGAATGATCATTACAATTTTATTCATAAATGTCAAAGCAAGTAAGCTACCAAGTGCCATGTAATAGTTGTATAGATAAATTGTGCTACTATTATTGTGTCAGAGATAGGGGACTAGAAAAGCAAACATATTATTAAAGAATAAACATTCAAAATCTGTGTGTGTGTGTGTGTGTCCATTCAGAAATGTGTATTTGTGAGTGTAAGTGTATTCATTTACATATAGAGGCAACTGTGTAGTCGTGAATGTGGTTCCTTGGGAGCAATTTACATTATATTTTTAAGAAAGAATATTTTCACTGTCATAGAGCTCCCCAAAAGGCAAAAGCAGCTCTACTGTGAGTAACAGGGATCTGTCTGACTCCACCTTGTCGAACTAGGATATCAACTTTGCATCACCATGGCTGGATGTTTTTCAGAACAGAAACAGAGGAAAACTGAATTGAGAGGAAGCATGGAGAGTATTTGGGTAGGGAATGGGAGGAGAGGAGAAAGAAAAAACTTTGTCAAGGATGTACAAGAAACAAATAAATGGAATCAATAATAGAAATAATTTTGAATTAAAACAAGAATGAAGGGATGTATGGTCTGAGGAAATGGAGCTCAGGTTTCCCCCCTAGGCTCATGGTATTCTGGTCAAAACACATTTGCTGTACTCCCTTTTAAGTAATTTCAATACTGTGCATGAACCTGGTTCTGTCTTCTCTATTTCTATGGCCTTGACTCTCAAGATAATAGTTCCATTCAACTTAGTGAAAAACATACCTAACATTCCTTCTGGTCTCATTTGATTCACTGAATAAATATCCTGGGAGAAATATTTCTAATCTTAGTTTGCCTGCCACTAGGACTGATATAATTTTCTAGTCTGCATCCTTAGCATAGTATACTCTCTCCTCTGTTATCCTGCTGTGTGAACTGTTTCCCTTATGGTTTTATATATTTCACTGGGGGACAAGGATTCTGCCTGCTCAAGAATGTCATGCAGGCAAGATGTTTCCTTCCTCTATCTTACTTAATTCAATGATTTTATATAAGTAGACCTAATTTGGCTAGGAGACTATCTGCTCCCCACACCAGGGCCCATCTGGTGAAAGTTTATCATTGCTTCTCTGAACATGCTTTGAACCCTGAGCTCTTTGGAATATAAACTTTAGACAGGTCCCACAGAGGTCACAGCAATAATTGCCTGGAGTTCCCTGGCTCTGTTGAGTCTTAAATATGACTTCAATTCCTTGGACCAGCAATTGGTAGGGGATTGTACATTTCTCCAAAAGTAATGCATTTAGAAAATAAAATACTAAAATTATTCAAACCATCTAGAGACATGGATAAAACATAATGCCTTATCAGAGTCAAAAGAGTAGAATATATTATAAAAAACAAAGTAATATAGAAAAGAAGAAAAACAAGGAGAAGATGACTAATATTATTTTACAGGTACTAAGAAAAAGGAAGAGATAAATAAGGACACTGCAAAATATATTAATTGTAGTAAAGATATTCTGCTTAACATAACTGTATGCCATCACCCATTTGTCTGTATTCAATAAATGAATATATTACTTTCTTATCAAAGTGATTCAAGATGCATTCATTGCGAGGATGGAACTGAAGTTGAGAAAATATTTCCATAATTTTGTCCTGTAGGCATGTCTGATGGACAGTATTAATAATTAATAATTTATGTGTGAGAGCAAAACCCATTGTTGCTATATCTACTCTGAACAGTTGACACTCTGTTACTGTTACTGTTAAGAATGAAGAGTGAGAAAACCATGGAGATCCACTTTTCTATGGCTTTTCCTTTAGTTTCTGCCTCCTGTAATTTTTATGAATTCTTGTCCTAACTTCACTTCTAGATGGTTTAGAAATTAAAAGTAGAAATAAACTGTAGTCCCAAAATTGTTTTGTTCATGGTGTTTTAACACAGAAATAGAAACTTTACTAGAACAGAATCAAAATCAGAGTAAAGCATAAGTAAATTAAAGACTTTAGGTGATATTGGCCTACCAATGAGATTTCATTCATTTCTAATAAATTTATTACAATGTTGATGAAATATTGAAGTGAGAGAACTATCCACTGGGCCAAGAGGATTATGAGATTTTTCTGCAATTTCTTTTCTATTTGCATATTAAATTGGGACTGTTCCAATGCTGTCTTTCTGCCATGCCTTTGCTCAAATGTCATGAACTTTTATTTATGAAACATTGAGCCCAAATAATTTTTTCTTCTAGAAATTACCTTGGTCATAGTGTTTTTCTACAGCAATAATAAGTGTAAATAATATGCACTTTAACTCAAATGTATATTCTAAGAAATACTGATTTAACTCATCAATATGGAAAGAACAAACAAAAAAATACAAACATATAAACAAAAAGTTTCTATTTCTTTCTTTTATCAGATATTCAGAAAAAAGAATTCATAGGAGCAAAATAAATTTCTACCATCATTATATAGATAAAGCTAGAATTTTGTTAAATTAACTGTTATATATTTTATGGACCTCAAGATGTATCCCAAGGATTTGTAGGCTATTAGACTATTCACAATAGATTTATTTTAAGACTGTTATTTCTCTACTATTTAAGTTCATGAAAAAATTCATTTTCTCTTATCCTCTAAGTAAAGTATGCCTGAGAACATTTTAAAATAATGAAATTTTATATTTTCATAAAATATCTGATTGGTACATATATCCAAAAATAATAATATTTGTAAAATAAGATGAAAGAATTTAGGGAATATTCAACATCCTTAGTAATCTTTGTAATGCAAAGCAACCTCTAGATTCAATTTCACACATTTCCAAATTGTTAAGGTCAATAATAGAAGTGACAATTCTTGGAAAGAATATGGAGAAGGGGAGCCCTCTTCCATTGCTGGTGGGAGTGCAACTTGATAGTAGTATGGAAATCAATACAGACTTTCCTCAGAAAGTTGGGAATTATTCTGCCACAATATCCAGCAATGCCACTCTTGAGCATTTTCCAAAAATGCTTCATTCTACTATAGGAACATTTCCTCAATTATGTTCAATGCTGATCTATACATAATACTACAAATTGGCAACAAACTAGATGACCCTCACAGAAGAACTGGTAAAAATGGTGTGATACTTTAACCTATTGAAATATTGTGTAGCTCTTATATGAAATGACACCATGAAATCTGTAAACAAATATAGGAAAGTAGATAAAAATCATCCTGAGAGAGGCAACCTGTAGTGAAATCTTATTTGTACAAATATAGCTTGCCTGAAGATCAAAGGTAAGAGCTAACCACCTACTAATTATAGGAGTATGGAGATCTGTAAAATCAGGCAGGAATGGGTATGGATGGGCAGAGAGTGGAAGTGATAAGGCATGAAAAAACAGGAATTCAGTGTCTTTCTTCTTGAAAGTTGAGCAGGTCAATTGGCCATGTTTTTTTTTTTTTTATCTTTCTGATCTCTTAGCCCTTTTCCCTGTATCTGACTCTGGGCTTTTATTATTAAGACCTGTTAGAACTCATGCTATATTTTGCACCCAACTTAAAGGCAAAAGTTCAAAAAAATTTCCTGTGACTTTTTAGTGCAAAAATAAAAGTTTTAGAAAAGTTTAATAAAACAGATAATAGTGATATTCAGATCCAGACAGATGTATTTGATATAGAAACAATTTCTGAATTGTATTGTAAAGTTAGAGAGGAATATACTAAGGTTTTCAAATGAACAAATTTAATTGATCCAGTCAGCTTACAAGAATTTCCAAATGATAAATACCACCAAAGTTGTATAAGAGTTAAAGGCCCTCCTATGAAAATGATAAATTTAAGGAGATTCAAGGAAGTTGTAGTCTCATATGGCATGCATTCACCTTTTAAGAAACAGATGTGAAACTCATGATCAATGCATAATAGAATTATCTCTAGAGACTGAAAGGACTTCATTAAAGCAGTCTTGGAGTCTGGTTCTCAATTGCAGTGGAAACCTGGTTGAAAGAAGAGCTTAAGGCCATTGAACAATGAAGCAAGGTTAGAGGTATGGAAATCTCCTAAGACCAATTTCTTGGAGAGGGGGATTATGCTGATATACAAAGGCAATCTTTTTATGATGAGCATGTCCTAGATTTATACCTCACAGCAGCTTTGAATTCATGGGACAGGATTAGATAAGTAGCAAAGAATATTTAGCCACTTATTAAGGTAATATATTCTTGTTTAAATTTTATAGATTACATTTTTAATTTGTAGAATATTTCATGAACACACATAATGTATTTTCATTGTATATTTACCACAAATTCATCCCATTTCTTCTTGCCTAGTCTACTTTTTTCTCAGGTAAATATTATGCTATTTTTTTCTTTTTAAAGTCTATTTAGTTTACATTGTCTTGTCTGTTTACACATGAATGTAGGGCATCCTTCCAGGGTACAGTCATTCCTCCAGTATCCATCAACTTTCAAAAGCTTGACACTTTGAGTGGCAGCCTGAGAACTCCTCTACTCTTTATACTGGAATGTTGGATGACTTGATCCTGGGCAGATATTTTGTATTATAATTGAGGAGCAAAACATATAAATATAAAAGCCTGAAAATAAAAGCTAGAATTCAAACAATCAAAAAAGAAACATAGTTGTTGTTATCAAAGGTTTTGCTATAGCTTGAGTATTAATAAAGGCTTCTAAGCTATTAAAATTCACAGCAGTTTTGGACTGAAGAAAAGGCTCAGTAGATAAGAGTACAGTTCAATTACTAGCACTTAAATTTCCTAGTAGTTCACAACTGTCTGAAATTATAATCTAGAATAAGGGTTCAAGGGATATGAAAGACTATCTCATTACCTACAAGGGCACAGGGCATACAAGTGGTACATAGTAATACATTTCCAGAAAAATCCACACACATGAAAAAATAAAAACAATAATTAATGTGCTATTGTCTACACTTTAATCATTTTATAATGCATCAGAACCCAAGCTTTCATGTTTTATGTTTGTCTATACTCCGGGTTACATTATCATGACAACATCATGCCATTAGGAGTACTGTATTTTAACAATAAAACAATTTGAAGCTTGTTAGTACTTATATACATTCTTAATTTTGCATCATTACGATAACCACATAAAAAGAATAAACTACCACTCTATCAATATTCATTTGCATAAATGTTTAAATATTTTATAACTTATTGCTTTAAAATTCTTTTCTAGCAGATATCCTAGAGACAGAAAAGGCAATACAGTTTACAGATAGAAAGTCCTTATAACTGTTGGACAACTTCTGAAACCAAAGGTGGTTTCATGAAATTGCAGAGAACTTCAAACACTACATATCTATATTTACTCTCACATATATACTTCTGCTAAATTTTAATTTATAAAAATATAAAGAAAACATTATAGTTTATTATTAAGAAGATTTTAATGTGGTTGTTCTCAAAAATTTATTACTTTTACATTTGCTATGCAAACTAAATTTCACATGAGCTTTAGCACTGTGATCCATCATTATTCATCCATAACTGATGGCTATTACTTGACCAATAAATGGGTGGGGTGAGGTATTAAATGTGAAGGTTCTAGATATAAAGACAATTCTGTTCATGTTCTAGGATGGTGAGTGTGAGACCCTAACCCCTTATTCTCAAAGGGATGAGAATTTCCTAGCCGAATGTTTTAAAATTAGAAACACAAACTAGCTTCACAGAAACATAATGTTTTCCTTCCCCCCTTTCACCTGAGAAATTCCAAAAGCACAAGGACACTCAACCAGCCACCTGGTGATAAAGGAAACAAAGAACCTGTTATGGGAAAGAGCAGAAGACTTTGCACCCCTGCCAAAGCAGCTCTGAAAAGCCACCTTGTATTTTCACCTTTAACAAAACTAACCCTTCAGAGGAACTTTAACTTCTCTCTCTACCTTTCTACCTTGCAGTTTCCGGATATAGGAGAAGTTCCTGGCTGAGTCTGTACAATAAACAGTTGACCTTGCATTTTGCAGTTCAGTCTGCTCTGGTTTCTGGTGCTCTCACTCTGGGGGTCATGCTCTGGGCACAACAGTGAGTGGAAGATAAGATTGCATCATGCTACTCAGCATGGTTAGCTATGCACTTGTTTGCATTGTTCCTGAAATGTTCCACTTAATTTTTTGAAACAGTAATTGAAAAGAGGTAACTAGCAGGATGTTGGTCGGCAGGAAGATAACCAACTGTGTGTTACAGGAGGAGCGGGATGCTTGTTGTCCCAGCCTCCCGGCTACCTTACACCCGAAATAATCACACAGAAACTGTATTCATTTAAACACTGCCTGGCCCATGAGTTCTAGCCTCTTGTTGGCTAAGTCTCACATCTTGATTTAACCCATTTTTAATAATCTGTATGTCTCCACGAGGTCGTGGCTTACTGGGAAAGATTCAGTATGTCTGACCTGGCAGCTTCATGTGGCTCTCTCTGACTCTGCTTTCTTCCTCCCAGAATTTAGTTCTGTCTACACTGCCTACCTAAGTGCTGCCCTATCAAAAGGCCAAGGCAGTTTCTTTATTCAACCAATGAAAGCAACACATAGACAGAAGAACCTCCTATACAAACTGTGGTTCTCCAGGCCCCAACTAGTGGGAAGACAGACCCCTCCTATTTGATGCTTACGTGCACAGATGGGGGTTAGCTGGTTGGGACTCCCAAGGCCCCAATTGGTTGGATGACAGCCAGGAGTTCACCTGGCAGTGCAAAGCCATATTACAATAAGGAAATATGTAGTAAGAATTGGAAGCAATAGCGAAATGGGATAGTTAATCTGATATGGGAATTTCTAGAAAGGGAGAAATGATTATGGTGAGGATTTTGCATATGTTAGAAGCCTGCTTGTTCCCGTGATCCATGGTGATTGTGGTGAAGAAGAGACTAAGGGACAGATCTGCTTGGCATCTGGTGCCATAATGATGAAACTGGGCCAGACTGCTACCAAGAGGTATATGGGGTCCCTGGTCCTACAGTATCTATGGCCTAAACTGAGAGTTTAGAAGAGAATACAGAAGAATACTAATTTGTAGCAATAAAGTAAGGAAATTCCTTTTACCTAAGGCTGGGAATGTGTAGTGCAGCAGATCCTTGAGGCTGTTAGTGAACAAATCTCTAGGCCCTTAACCTAACAAGCACAATAAAGGAATTCTGAAATGTTATTTGTTTCTCCTTCACACCAACAGTAGCTGAAAGTTATTCACTCAGTTACAAACATGTATTTGTCAATTTAGATTCATATGAGAACAACTAACAAGTAGCCACAGATTTGAAAAAAGGTAACCTGGAAGGATTCAGAAAGAGAAGGGTTTATTATTCTGGCAGGAAGGTAACGTTTCTGTAAGCTTGATGAAATCCAAGCTTTTTAAATTCTAAAAACAGAAATTCGCTGTAGAAATAAAAATACATTGATGCAGGAGAGAAAAATGATACATGATTGAGAAAGACCTTAAGAAGTAAGGATATGCAACATATTAGAACTAAGAATTTAGCTTTAAGCAGAAAGGATAAAAGAGACCTTTGTAATCAGATATTAGAACTTTGATAATAGAAGTTATGTTCTAATCAGTTTTTACCATATAAAAATAGTTGTCTAAAGTCAAGAAAAAAATGATCAGGCAGTTTAAAGACTAAGCAGAGATAGTATATTTTCTCTCCTCTAGTCTAGAAGTTTGTAATTTTCCTCCTTTGCCGTAGCATATCTGAAAAGATAATGTAATCCATGTTTATAACTTTATCTGGAAGCTCCCAAGTCAGAGAAGGAACTTCAAGTCTGTGTGTCAGAAAGGCCAATGATGGTAAACAGCAAGATATAAAGGGACTTGCATAGGCACATGTGTATGGTAATTTATTCTTTCAAGGTGGAAAGACCAAGGTTTGCTTTTAAAATTTGCCATGAACTAGTTTTGCATTGGTATATCTTTATCATTCTCATTGCTATGAAAATAGTACTGCCATTTAATACTCTACTGTAGACATTTTTAATTGTTTATTCACAGTCTTGTCCAAGCTGCAATTCAATGAAAGATTTGTGTATGGTCATTACTCTCCTCTTACAAGACTATTTAAGTTCAACTGAGAAGACCAAGCAGTCTTCTCATGGTTCCACTTGCACATAGTCCTGAATACATTTGTTAAACTTTACTTCTTCTAAAGCTAAATATTGGCACTGGAAGTACTGACAGAATATATCAGGGCTCTTTGCAAACACCAGTCTGAGGAGATGTGTCACTTTCTCAGTTCTTTAAAACATAACCCTTGGAGCAGCCCCATGTACATATTTTTGTGCCTGTTTACTGTTCCTACCTATGAAGAACACACGAGGTTGGGTTTTACAGCATTAGAAATTGTAAATTTTATGCTTAAGTCAATGCACTTTGTTTGTGCCAAGGCTCTTGACATTTGGTATGACAGAAGTGTAATAATTCTCTTACTAAATTGCATTAGTTTTGTTCAAAGTCAAGTCTTTCTGTACCCAGTCAGTCTTTACTCGTACATCACTTGAATTCCAACTCCATTCACTGTACTCCTAAATGTGCCAGAGTGTTCTTTACTACTGTCCATCAATGACACACCTTCCTTCCAAATTAAAACTCCTTAGAGGTACCACCTCTATCTATTCTGATAATGTCAGATACCAACAACATATCTAACAGAAACTGGAACTCTCATATTCTCTTTGAAGGTTTGCAAATGTATAAGATATTGTGAAAATCATTTAGGAGATCTTTCAGAGAGAGAGAGAAATAGGAAGATTTTCCATATGAACCTGCTACTAGTTCTCTCCTAAACATGTATCCTAACATGTATGTATGTATGTATATATATGGGGGAGTGTATGTATATATAAACCCTAAGTTTATGACTACAGTCATTCAAACAAGGAATTTAAATCAACTGATTCATCAACATATAAACGGATAATAAAATTTGCCATATATCTATATATGAAATACTATTCAGCTCTAAAGCAAAATTTAGTCACAATATGTGCAAGAAAATAGATGAGTTCATATTGTATTTAAAGGATGGCCACACAATATCAAAAAATGTATGTTCCCCTCCATGTTAAATATGTGTATATATGTAAACAATTGTACATGTGGCTACAGTATAAATGATGAAAATAAATTTAAAAATCTGAATGCAAAAGTATGAGAAAGGTCTGAATGAAGACAGTGCACATGAGTTATGAAAATGATATAAAATTACTTGCTTTGCTAGTCTTAACTCTATCATTATTTGTTGTTCTTTTCAGATGGATAAATGCAAAAAAATATATTTGATAATGAAACTGCAAAATTCAGTGCAAGGCTTCAAAATTTTAGTATGGCTACTCTAACAATAAACAATTTCATTGGGTTCTATAGATATCGGGTCTTTTAGTTTTGACACATAGTAGTTTATAGTAGCATATTTTATAATAATACTTTTTCAAAAAATTCATGTTTTCCTAGGCACAGAATAATATCTTCAAGACAATCCTTGGTTAAAGATTATTCAGTATCTTGTTAGGGCTTATCAGATTAGGGAGAAAAAAAGACACCAGGATACTTTACTTACAATATGTTTGAATATCAATATAACATGTCTTAAAAATAAAACAGGGATATTAGGGAAGTAAAATCACTTATAAGTTTCCTACACTTTTAATGCCTTTTTTTTCTAGGTACCACATCTGGTCTTAGAGTGGTATGATGAAAAGAAGACAGATAATATGTTTCTATTTTGAAATTTCCTATAAGACTGATCTCTCCTAAGCTCCAGTCTTCTGCACATTGCTCAGACACCCATCTTCTGAGAAAGATACGTTTTTCTTGAAAAGTGAAGTTCTTGTCCTGTATTTGTCACAAATACATAGTCAAGATTTATGAAGTGACAATAAGAAGAGGATATAATTTTTGAACATAAAGTACTCATCAAAATACATTTACATAGTATTTTCAAGAACTATCTACTTAATAACATAGTATTATAAAATTAGTGAAAATTTAATATTGTATTTTAAACAGAAAATGCATAAAATTTTAATGTCAGTCTGAAATATGAAGACAGTTCTGTGGTTACAAAATATTAGAATACAATCTCAAAAGCCAGAATAATTGAAGGGGTGAGAGTCCATCCTTGAAAAAGGAAGGGATACTTTGGATGCAGTAGAGTCTTAGCAAATTTTCAATGACTTCATATTGAAGAGCTTAAATGTTGACCTCCTACTTTAATTTCTAATATCATTATTCGTATTTCACTTCAATAAGCATTATTCTTGTTTCATGCCTCAGCCGAATGACCCATAGTGCCACATGGATTCAATTACTAAATAGAGTAACTAGCTCACAGGAGAATTTGAAATATACTAATTACACTGGAAAAATGTTTTGCCTTTCAGAATCCAAGACAACAGAAGTGACAATTACTTTGAACTTTGATAAGACTGAATTAACTTTTATCATCTCTGCACTTAGTTGAGAGAGTCACATAAAAATTCAGTAAAAACTGATAACAAGGATTTGGAGAGAAACATCTACAAGTATCCAAAGTATTCACAGAAGTATGTTGTATATTTTCTCAATTTTGCAATTTATTAATTGCCTGGACATCTTTAAAGGGCTGTTTAAGTGTACGGAGGAATATGAAATACTTTCTGTACCAGAAGATGGGAAAATTGTAATATGCTCCAATGCTATGTAGTTGACACTTAGGCTTTAACCGTTAATAATGAAATCCTAACACTTGGAATATAGTTTTTAAAATGTTTCTAAATTCAAGCGATGTAACATAGTCACTTAATATTTTTTCTATACTGTAGCATTAGTTGAAATATTTGGAAAATTTTTGAAGCAAAGTATGATGTTACTTTGGTATGTATTGACCCCTCTAGGTTGTCAGTACAAATTAATGGAAAATTCTTGAATATAAAATAAAAATACTGATTCTTTAAGATATGTAAATATTGGATAGGAGCTTGAATAAACCATTGATAAAAAGATGTAATTTGTAAAAATAATTTCTCTATATAAGTCATTTTTTAAAGTATACTCATTAAACTTGATACTATGTGTAATATATTGGTTTTCTGTTGTTGTAACCAAACATTGACCAATAATTGTTGCAGAATAAAAGAGTTTATTTACTTACACATGCTTATAACAGCCCATCACTCGGGAAAATCATTCATAAATCCAGGTAGGAATCTGGAACCAGGTACTGAAGCCAAGATTGTATAAGAATGCCTGTTGCTGGCTCGATTCATGTTTTTTCCAGCTTCATCCTTAACAAACCAAGGTGAAGATCATATGCCAAGGTAATTGCACACAGATTTTTCTAGAGGCCAATCTAATGGACACATATTTTAACTCAGTATTTCTTCCTCCCAAATGAATATGGCTCATGTCAAGCTGATAAAAATAAAAAAAAAAACTAGCAGTACACAGTGTGTTTCTGCTCAGCCAGCTTGATAAGAGATGAAATCTTTTATCATTTCATTTCTCCATTCTACAGGACAGAAAGACTTTTCATGTCAGAAATGATGAGAAATAACTTTGAGAATAGTAGAAATTGCCTTGGCTCTTGATCATATTGAAAGTGACTAATGTTAAGTTCATTGCTACCACATCTGTTCTTGGAGATATGAGAGGAAAAAGGCAGTGAAGCAAGATCCTGATGTAAGGCCTAGTTATCTGTGCTCATGTGCTAAAAGAAGGAAAATCTCTCTCTTCTTCTCTTGTTCTATCCCTTTCTCCAGAAGGAAGTAATCCTGTGAGGTTTCTAAAATTAAGGTCATAGAAAGTATCAACTAAACCATGGAAGCCTATGGACACATGCTGTACTAATTTTATTTTCTCTCCATAAAGCACTTAGGATTCCATCATGTGCTAAATTATCAGTTATTTCAACATTATGCCAATAAAGCATAATAAAATCACTTTTTGACAAAGTTTACAAACTAAATAGCAATGCAAAGGTGAACAAACTAGATATAGTTCAGACCAAGAAAGATAATTAATCAGTGCTAATTAAAGTCAAACTGTGAAATTTTAATAAGTTTTATCCTTCTGAAAGTACTTTGATATTTGGAGACTAAATATATTCTATACAATCTACTTGAAAGACTATTAATCCTTTACTTTAGTATCTATCTATCATCTACTCGTATTTTTTTCTTTCTTTCTTTCTTTCTTTCTTTCTTTCTTTCTTTCTTTCTTTCTTTCTTTGTTTTTTTCTTTCTTTTTTTCATTTTTTGAGACATGTGTTTCTCTGTGTAGCTTTGGTATCTGTCCTGGAACTTGCTATGTAAACCTGACTTGTCTCAAATATACAGAGATACTGATATTCTCAGTCATATTAATGAAGCATTGATATGTTAGTGGACATTGAAAAAACAAATGGTGTGACATATATTCCCAAGATTTCAGAGGAAAGAAAATACAAGCGTTTTTAGAATCCAGTATTATTTTTAAGCATGATGGTTTATTATCCCTGTGCAGATCAGGCAGCCTGATGTTGGACAAGTTATTTAATGAAAACTCCTGAGTATTTTGAGTGGTCAATATGACGTAATCTTTATATAGAATGAAATATGAGCAGTATGCATGAGCAGTTAGTTAGCACTGCAAATATATGAAAACCCTGGCCCTTATAACAAGGAGAAGGGAATAATTCTCTTTAACACAAGGGCCTGCTAGTTGGGGTTTCTGTCCCGCCCGGTCCCCTTTCATTTAGTCCCAGAGAAAATCACACAGAGGTCTCCATAATTTATAAACTGATTGGCCTATTAGCTCATACTTCTTATTAGCTCTTATAACTTATATTAACCCATTATTCTATGTTAGCCACATAGCTTGGTACCTATTTCGGCTGGGCAGGTCACATCCTGCTTCTTTGGTGTCTGAACAGTACTGCAGAGGATCTTCCTTCTTCCCAGAATACTCCTGTTCTCTTTTCCCCACCTCTACTTCCTGCCTGGCTACTAACCAATCAGTGTTTATCTAAAATATAATTAACAGAGCACAGAATTGTTCCACACCAATTGTCTGATAAGAAAATCTAACCACAACAAATGATAATCACAAAGAAAAACAAACAAACACACAAAAAAGAAACTAACAAATTTGAAATAATCTGGCAAGTTATAAAGTTACTGAAATGTAAATCAATGAAAACTTTTATTTTTCCTTTTCAACAATACATTTTCTGTATTTTCAATCAATCATTTAATGCACATAGTTATTAAAAGTAGATATGGTTCTGCACATTTGATATTTTGAGAGCTCTGTGACATCATCCACATTACTGATTCACCAGCCAAAGTCAGTTCTTATAGTTCTTAAAATATAAAATAAATTGAAATAGACAATTTCTCTGTGTTGTGCAGGACTTTTAACTCACTTTTATTCATACATATTTTAAGGTGTTTTATATCATTTAAACACATAGATTAATTAACAAACCTATTCTCTCTAAAATGATAAGTATTTTCCAGAATGTTAACTATAAATATTTGTATAAAAATGTGACAGTCATAAGACTTAGGCAATTTGTGGGTTCAATATCTTTGTATAAACCTGTAAATGATACAGTTTTTCATCAGTTAAATATTTCTGAATTTAATTATATGTGCTTCAATTAAAAATGTCTTAATAGAAAAGATAAAGAATATGCACACTGTAACATTATCATGTTGTTAAATTAAGAAAACAATACACAACTTTATGTAATTTGTGAATGACCAGCTCTACTTTTATCAGATATTTAAATACATTTTTGTTATTATGATTATATGTAGTTATATAAATTCTGCAAAGTCTACATAGGAAATAAATCTAATTAATGAAACTTATTTTATTTTTTATGTTCAAAAACAAATATTAAATGATGAGTTCAATTTTATATATATTTAATAATAATGTATAACTATATTTTTAATAATTTATTAGCCTAAAACTATTATCAAGAACAACAAAGATTTTACCAAAGGGCAGTAGTTAAAAAGTATGATAAAACAAAAATTAATTATTTGAAAAATAAGTTGTAACTAGAAGAAATTATTCAAAAAATTTAAATCCATTTTAAAATGTAAGAAACTAACAGGAACAAGAAAGAAGAGAGGGAATATGGAGAATTTGCTCCCTATGCGAAGTTTATATGTGAGAACATTTTCATATGTGATGAAGAAAAATATAAAATTGAATATATACTCATTGAAGAGAGAATGGAGGCAATTTAAGAGCTGATAGATAGGGTGGAGAATTATGAGATGTTGAATGCAAATATCTATATTAAGGGAGTCATTTTAGGATTGGCAAGAGACTTGGCTCTAGATGGGATCCCAGGTGTCCACGGGAATGTTCCTAGCTAGGTACTTGGGCAGCAGAGGAGAGGGTGCCTGAACTAGCCTTTTCCCATAGTCACATTGATGAATATCTTGATCATCACCATAGAAATTTTGTCCGATGGATGGAGATAGAGACAGAGACCCACATTCACATCAGAGCACATAATTTCTTTATTGATTCTTTGGAATTTTACATCATGTATTCCAAATCTGCTCATTTCCTAATCGTTCCATATCTTCCCTTCAACCTTGCAGCATTAACCCCCCAAAAAAAAATTTAAGAAAGGATAACAAGACACAAACAACAAAAACAAAACCCACATGGCTCCTCCATCTTTTTTGCCTCTCAAACACCTCTTGATTCATCTTTGAGGCATTGGAAGCCACAGTGTGCTGTACAATATACCCTTTTGTTCTAAAAGTTTTACCTACAAACTTTCATTGCAATAAGGTATTGATCTAGTTAAAAAATCTCTGGTATCTGGTTCACCATCATTACTCTAACTGTATCATTTTGTATAGACAGTCTCTTCACATGTTTTATAGGTCCTTGATGGGAATAGATGTGAGGCTGGTCCAACCCAAGGACCTGGATGTGGGCCTAGTTGTATTTGATTTGGTCAGACCACCCTCAGGAGCCAGCTTGCCTGTGCACAGGCTATCAGGACCAGCTCTCCCATGCCTGTGGTGAATGTTGGGGCCAGCTCTTCTGAATACAGGGGCTATCTCTCCCATGTGGTACCAAGTCAACTATCTTGCTGTAGTGTTCTGTAAAGGTAGGGTCCCTTTTCCCAAGGCCAGCAAAAGGCAGAGCAGAATATGCCTGGCCCTTGATTTAATGCTTCCTATGGCCTTCTGTCATAACACAGGTCACAGATATCAACATAGACAACAACTGCAACAAAAAAATAGACCCAGACATGGCTGTCATCATCAACTCAGGCCATGATGTCATCATGACCCATACTTCAACTCAGGTCATCCAGTTCATTATAGCACTGGCACTCTTTGCCACCAACATTGTCTCAGGTAGCATACCAGATGCCAGGCATCCTCATGGATGGTATTAGGAGCCACAAACTTCAACTCAGACCCTTGCTGCCATAGGGTCACAGACCCAGACATGACCCTTGGCTGGAGCTCAGGCCTGGGCAATGCCACAACCTCAGGTAACAGCACAGGCTACTCACATCAGCATGGCTCCAATACCAGCATGGTCAACAGAAACCAACAAGGCTATAAGTTTCAGCCTATGCCGTAGGTATCTGTATGCCTTTTGGGAAACATGAGTCATGGACTTAAACACAGACCTCCACTACTGTGTGATCAAGGACCAAGACATGATCCTTAACAGCAGCCATGCCTGAATGTCACCATAGCCTCAAGTGAAAGCACAGACCTCTTAGTTCAATGTGACCAAGTGGCAATATGATCCTCATAGATCAGCATGGACCCATGTGGTAGCCCGGAACCCAATCCACATGGCCTTCAAAGGTAACAGAATCCACTGACATCAACAAAGATCCTTGCTGTTATGTAAGGTGATGGACCTAGATATGACCTCAGCTGCAGGTCTAGTCCAGATACCACCATAGCCTGAGGTGGTGGCAGAAACTACACAGATTAATATGAATCCAAAAGCAAACATATTTGAAAGAATATTAACAAAATAGAAGAGGAAAAATGTAAGAATCATATAATAGTGGCTGATCTCTTCTTGGTTAAATTTTGTGGTTTGAATGAATATAAATCTTTTAGATTTTCCCACTTATGGAAATATAGATGTTTAAGATAATATTTTACAATTGTTTTAATTTCTTTAAAAATATGTTAGTATTTCGCTAGTCATTTATGATTCTATTGTCTTTTTTGATGTTAATTGGGCCATAGGTCTATTAAGTTTGTTACCTTCTCAAGGAACAAACTTCTTAATTCATCTATGCTTTGTTTCTATTTCTTCAACTTATTCTATAATTTTTATTGTTTCTAGTACTTATTTGTTTTGGATTTGGTTAGTTTTGTATTCTAATTATTGAGTTGAAACATCAAGCTACTTTTTCTTCATAGAACTAATTATAATGTCTGTTGTATTTTCAGTTAATTCTAGTAATGTTTTTATATGTATTATTTCTTTGAGATATTTATAATTGTTCTATTGAATCTCTGCAAGTTTGAGTATCTATTAGGGATTCATTCTCTTCAGATTTTAACTATTTATGTTTTCTGGTTAGATAGGATACACTGTATTGTTTCTGTGTATCTGAAATTGCTTACATTTGTTTTTAAATCCTAAGTTGTAGCCTTTCATGGACACATTCAATTTCTGCTGAGTAGTATGCTATATATTTGTTATTTCGGTATATATTTGATGGATTATATCATAGAATTCTTATGTTCTGAGATTTTATTTTCTTTGTTATTTTAAAGATAACATTTCCTATTAAAGAAAAGGAGCACTGAAATAATCCACTTGCATTTCCTGGAGTTAATCTGTGCTTTTTATAGATACTTGATGGAATATTTTATTTAATTCTCCTATTATTCTGCATTTTTTTACAAGGTAACATCTTCTATTGAAGAAGAGGAGAACTAAGATCATCTACTGTTGTGGGAGTCTTTCGATATGCTAAATGTGTATTGCTCTCACTACTTGGTAAATAAAGTTGCTTTGGCATATTGCAAGGCAGGATAGAGCCAGGTAGGAAATTCAAGCAGAGATAAGGAAAATAAGCAAGGAGTCTGGGGGATATCAACTAGCCACCAAAAATGTAAGAAATATTATAAAGAAGGTAGAAAGTCAGGAACCACATGGCAAGGCATAGATAAGAAATATTTAATATAATTTAAATGCAAGAGCTATCTAGTAATAAGTTTGAGTCATTAACCAAACATTTATGATTAATATAAGCCTCTAAGTAAATATTTTAAAAAGTCTTTGCAGGACTGGGCAAGAGAGAGAAAAGCCTCCACTTACATTTGACATTTCAACATGTGGCATGTACATCCATATAAATCCTGAGAAAGCTTTTAAAAAGCATTGAGACACACAAAAATAGAGTTAGAAACTGCTTCTTTATAGATGCATTCTTTCTCAATAGCATCTCTTTGCTGGCAGTAAGCAGATGCACAGTTCCTTTAAGAGATTGCTTCCTGCATTGGTACTGGCAGTGCAGATGGCTCTTTTGTAAGGTTCTTCTACAGAGTACTTGATTGGGATTTGTGAGCTGTTCGACTGCATGCTACTTGTTGGCTGCATGGACCACAGATTGGGAAGGTAGGTGTGACTCTTGCTTCCAGAATGTTTGGGCATCTTTTGGAAGCTGTGCTGAATAGGGCCAGCAGCCAAAAATACTACTTTGGTGCTAGCCCCTCCTGCTTAGCAGTATAAAGACTTGTGGTCAGAAAGTGATATCAGATACACAATAAAGACAGATTCAGACAAAAAGAAAACTCTAAATGGGCGATAGTATGTATAAAAATATGTTGAGGCTTAAGAGAAACAAAAATGGTATGGACAGTTATAGAAGGAATAAATAATTCAAATCTAATACAAAGAAGCCTTTATAGCAACAAGAAATATAATAAAATGAATAAGCCATGTATAAGTAAGAAATACACAGGTACTCTGAATCCTGTATGTTATTGTATCTATTTTGAATTCTTTGATGGAAGATGGCCAAGAAGCAGCTCCTGGAGATATGGGATTGAAAGATACATTGATAAAATATACCAACCTAAATATTTTTAAAATTCTTTAACATAAAAGGAGTAGTCAAAAAATAATTCTGTAAATTGTAACTTAAAAGATACACTTATTTGTAAAAGTGATTTTGTTTTTCTTTTCTCAGGAAGCAAAAGGCTACAGATTCCTGCCAGGTTAAGAAGGACCAAATTTGATGAAAGGAGACCTCCTAAGTTTTGACAGGTTATATCTATCAACAAAGTTATAAATGATCTTCCCAGGACTTGACCATTATCTCAGATTTTTGCATGGTACCCATGGGATCACCAGTGCCCACCAATCAGCAGGAAATAGTTTAGACAACTATGTGCAGATTCCCAAAGTATTTTTTATGAATGTTTATTTTCATTTAAGGGGATTGCTTATAAATTGTTATCATTCATTTTCAATCTCCTTCTAAAAGAAGAAAGGGAATATGATGAAGAAATGTGTGGTGTATAAATGATGGGAGTAAAGGGTAGAATATTAAAACTACTTTTTTCCAAAAAATGGTTCTTAATCTCAAAATATTTTATTTTTGTATAGATTTTAGTTTATTGATGTAAATTTAATGTTAATTTTGTTATAAATATAGTATATGTACAAATTTATTTATAAATATACTTTAAGGTATTATATTTGTTCAGCTCATTTAAAAATGTAATATATATTTCAAAAATACAGATTAATAGTCATCTATAACAGTCAAACTTAGCAGGGCAGTGGTGGCACATACCTTTAATCCCAGTACATGGAGGTAGAGGCAGGCAGATCTCTGTGAGTTTGAGACCAGCCTGGTCTACAAGAGCTAGTTCCAGTACAGGCTACAAAACTACAGAGAAACCCTGTATGAAAAACAAAACAAAACAAAAATAGTCAAACTTACAGACATATTAGTCATGTTTTATGTATACAAAGTTAAATGTCAGTAAAACAGGTAATCTTCAAACACTTAAAAGACCTACAGAATATGGCATTTAAAATGTTTTAAGAATTTAGACTTTTCTCGACATTGAGACACATCTAATTCTGGCAGCACCAATTACTTCAAAGAGGATGACTGACATCAAAGAAACTCCTTATTGAGTTAAAATGAAAACTTTCCTTTATGGTTAGATAGAAATGGGTAAGTGTTGTGGGATAGTCTTTCTATACACTGTGAATATATGTTGTTGCATTGTTTGATAAATGAAGTTGTTTTGTCCGATGGCAAGGTAGGATACAGCCAAGTTTGAAATCCAAGCAGGCATATAGGAGAAGGGCGGAGTCTGGGAGATGACAGCAAGCTGCTAAGGAAGCAACACATAAAAAATAATACAACTAGCCACAAAACACATAGCACAGCATAGATAAGAAATAGTAAATTGAAAGGTGAGAACTACTTAGAATTAAGCCTGAACCCTCAGTAAAATATTTCTAATTAATATAAGCCTCTTAGTGATTATATTTAAAATGGATGTGAGACTTGGCAGGACAGAGAAAAGTCTCAGGTTACTATCCACTATTAATGTTAATCTGTGTCTTTTTAGACATTTGATGAATTGTATCATTGGATTCTCCTGCTATGTTGTGTATTTTTAGAAAGGTAATATTTTGTATTAAAGAAGAGGGCAATGAAATCACTGATTAGTATTGACTTGGAATTAATCTGTGGTTATGATTTTAAAATTCATTACAATTATTATCAAAATTCCTTCGACATTCTTCATATATATACCAAAGCAATACAGGTAAAAAAGAACAATGCTTAAGAGATAATCATTCCTCATTTCAAGATATATTACACAGCTATAATAGTAATTACATTATAGTAGTAAAAAAATGTAGTGAATTAGGTCGGTACAATGAATAACCAGGCCAGCTCAAGAATAACAATTATATTTTAATGGTTAGAAGGGAAAAACTCATGCTACAAGAGGGAGGTCTGACTTCCTATATGTCCGGCGGGCACCACGCAGAGAAAGCATCCACCTGAGTTCTCCTAGTTTTTCCTCCTCAGCTGCAGGTAGCCATGCCTTAATTAGATGTGATTTCTTGACAGAGTTTTGCCATCATCTCCCCCTTTTGTCTAAACAAAATCAATCCAAACCCAATACAACTATATACAATAGGAACAGATACCAAATATAAAATTACAAATAATAAACAATATCAAGCAAGGACTGCATAACAAAAGTTTTACCAAACATTCTATTTCAAGGAGTCTAAATATTACATTGAAATTAAGCTTGGCTAAATCATGAGGAAGGTAACTACAATTATCTAATCTTTAGCTCCATCAAAGATCTGAGAAGGGGAACAATATTACTTGAGTGAACAGGAAGGGCAATCGAGAAATTTTAAAATGTGCAACAAATGACAGAGACAAATGACTACCTGGGCAATCACCCAAAGTCATTTGCAATGTTGAAGCAACCAACTTTGGCTAAGGCCTAACATAACTGACATACCATTTTCAAAGGAAAGAAACTTTTCAAAGCTATCTTACCCTGTCTTGGAGGATATGACAGTCCTGTTTTATCCATTTACGGATATTCTGTATCTCTGTCAGTGGTTGAGCTATGGGCATTTTTTTGCCCATGGGCCAGTTCTGCCAAGAAGAAAGGCTCCAGGTGGAGTGTCTCTGGTGCTCAACATTCTCTTGGAAATAGATCGGTGCTGCCAGGAGCAATTGTGTCTCACTACCACGGAACTCTAAGTTAGATTGAAGGTCATTTTCTACAGCTCTTTGAAAAGGTTGAAGATTATCTATCTATACTGAATATAATCTGTATGTATTTAAAGAACCTAATTAGTTTAATTATATATATGACAAACATAGATGACTATTGATCTATAATTCTCAATACCTATCTAACTTAAAGACTAAGACAATAAACAACTGTACAATAAATGAGGACAATGACCTTCAAATGTAAACTATGTATAAGTATCTTGATCAGAGGTAGTAATGTACAGTGCAATTTACATATACACACACACACAAGGAATGTTTTAAACAGAGGTACAACATACATGTATACAATATTCAATATAATTTAACTTTGTATCAATATACAAGAATCTATACCAATATAATGGTCTAAAAACAGTAACTCACAAATACCAATCTATTATACCATCATCAAATTATTCCTCTTTATTTTTTCAAAAAGTTCCCTGAGCCTATAAAATTCCTCCCCAATCCCTCAACCATATACCAATTATAATCAACCCCTAAATGATGTCCCTAAGCCTGAGGGCAAACTTTGCTGGGAGAGAGGACATCGTCCTCTAAAATTGCTTCCAGCTGTCATGGGGGTGACGTTATTTCTAAGGGATCCTGTTAAAGTATATGTTGGTAAATTCCAAGATTAATATTTGGCCTGATAAAATTGCATTTAGTCTCTGAGTATTTTGTGGAAGTCTGGCCAAAATGTTGTAAAAGATGTGCACCATTTCAGCTAACCAAGTTGGAACCGTCTTGTGCAGCTGATACCCAAAATAGGTCTTGTAGTAGCATTATCAGCATCATGACTTCATAGTAACCAGGTGGAGTTGTTGTTGTGGGGCCCCATCTTCTTCCTGGAAACTTCCAAGATTACTGCAGGAAAATTTATTGTTTATTATGGAAAACTTAAGATTATTTATATAGACATACATATATATTCAATGAAAGGTATGATAAAGACAAAAATAGATATGAAGAAAGGCAGAAAAGTTTTTAAATTATTTTTCCTTCTGTCCCATATCATGACTCTTGACATGAGACAGAACCTCTGGGTTTTCTTTTAACAACAGCTTGGAATTAGAAAGAGATTGGGTTTCCCTATCAGAAAAACAGACATTCAGATGAATAGATCAAAATGAAAGGCACAAAATCATATACATATTTAATAATAATCTAATATTTTAGACAAAGAAGACAAAAGTATAAGCCATTGAAAAATCACAGCTTCAACAAAAGTTATTAGAAAATTTGGATATTCACATATAGAAGATTGAAGTTATACCTGTATCTATTACCCACAGAAAAAATCATGTCCAAATGATTTTTTTTAAATGTGAAGACTAAAACACAGAAACATCTTTAAAAATATACAGAGAGTATTATATATGTATAGGGGAAGAATATCTGAATAATATACAATTTCCTCTGAAAATAAGACTAATAATTGAATAAAGAGAGCTCAGTAAAATTAATGTCCTCTTTACACTAAGGAAACAGTCAACAGAGTAAGAGAAAACCCTTCTAATTGGGCGGGGTATAATCTTTTCCAGATATAAATATCATAGGAGATTATTATCCAGAATGTATATAAATAAGTCAAATAACAAACAGTCAAGAAAATGGGGGGGGGGTTAATGATCTTAACAGAGATTTTTAAAATGAGGGAAAGACAAAGAAATAAAAATGTCTAAGGAATTGCCATGAACATGTTTATTACTCTTAACAAATCAATTAAAAAATTAAAATAACATTGTGATTTAATTTTCCCATGTGAGAATGGCTTAGATTAGCAAAACAATAGTAATAAAATACTGGCAAGGATATAGGTAAAGGAAAAAAAAACTGTTGAATTTGGGGGAATTGCAAGTTAATATAGATGCCCTAGGAAACACTGTGGAGAATGTCTAAAGAGCTAGAATATGATTAAATATTAACCACCTTTGGAAAATATTGAACACACACACACATATCTCACATATATATATTTATATCACACACATATATGTGTATATATATATATATATATATATAAACATATATTACTTCTTGGCATATGCCTGAAAGATACTACATCTCACCTCACAAAGAATTACTGCCTCTAATAATCTATCCACAGTAGCTGGGATAAATGGATTATGAAAAGGGATGCATATACTCAATGGAATGCTATTCAGCTATAAAGATGATTGAATTCATTAAATGTCAGGGAAAAGTTGAAACAGGAAAGATTATATTTAGTGACTCATAAAACAGATCCAAAAAAGCAAGAAAAATAGCTTCCTCATCTTTCTTATCTGTTGTTTCAAACTTCAAATTTTTAGATTTGCCTAAAAATTCAGAATTAACTGCAGAAACCATGAAAGCAAAAATGAGCCAAGGAAGGGCAGAAACTCTGTAGAAGGAAATAGAAGAATATCAGTACAGGAGAGGAAGCAGAAAATTATGGAAGAATGTTGAAAGAACAATACAATTCATTATTTTATATATAACTTAAATACATATAACACAATGAATACATATAAGTATATATTGATATGTATTCATTAAATTAATTTATGACTTTGGGTATATTTGTACTTGCAGTATCTATAAACTAATAAAGGCCCAATACCAGGTATAAGAAACTCAATGTTGACATATTGATAATGTGAATACAAGGCTTCCAAACAATATTGAATATAGCGATTTCCCCTAATTGCTTCTCCGAAGTTAAAAGTAAGTCTTTATTGTTGAAGACAGACATAATTTTCCTCAAGACTCTGGGAAATAAAATTGAAACTGACAATAAACTCTCCTCCCTCATAACTAGGTTTCATAGTACTTTTAAATTTCTATGAATTCTGAAAAGTAGAAAAGCAATCAAAACTCCTTTCCAACAGTGATAACTATGAGCCATCCCAATCATCACCACTAGAAGATACCTGTAAAGGTACAATAGTGGTATTTTTTTACATGGCAGTAATCAGCAGTGGTCTAATTGGACTAAAGAATAATACACTAGGAGGTAAATCATGCCTGGTGAAATATACCCAAACAGCTATCTGTAACCACTGAAGTTAAAGAGTTTGTAGTTGAACCTACTATTAAGACTTTATCAACACACTATGATGTTAAACATAATTATACATATTTATCTTTATGTTTATAGACAAGTGTAGCTCTCATGCCTCATCAAATTTACTTCTTTTAGCAGCAGATGGAGCCTATTAGAAAAAGCCAGAGTAAAGCAGCAGAGGAAAAATTATCATAGGGCTTACACCACATATTTATACATTTATAAGAAACCCATGCACCTAAGACTCAGGAAACATTAGAAAAAGGGTTAGGAAGATTATCTAAGTCATAAAACCAGGAAATTGGCTGCATCACTGTATTTTCTTTAACTAAGAGGGAACGTACACTGCTGAAATCTCATCAATATGACTGATGAAACAGCAAAGACCATAATAATGATCTACAAGTTCTTATGCCAACATTGTTGTGGGATATTTGCTCACACTCTGAACCCTGAGTTTGCATTTTCTTTGATGATATAGAATCAATATTCAGTCAGCAAGCAGCTAACTGACAATAACCGTAAAGTCTGGGAGACAGACAGAAAGATGCACATAAAGTAGTAGGGGGAACTTTGAGTTTGACAGTTATTTTTAGTTTGTTAGAGCAGAAGTCTGCTCTCTTTCTGAGATTCTGGGGAAGAGGGATGGTCAGCTAGTAGCTTTTAAATTTCTCTGAGCAAGCAGATTTTTACCCCATACCCTATGCTGAGTTTTACTGATAAATAGAATGATAATGATTAAGCCAAAAATGACACTTGCAGTGACAAAAGGCAGCTCCAGCAGCACATAGAAGTCTTGTCAGGCTGCTGCTTGAGAAATGGGCCAGTAACTTTGGAGTCACAATTTCTGACTGAAATAGCAGTAAATTCAGGAACAGCCATTTTGCCTAATGAAAAAAAGCATTTCGAGGCCACAATACATGACACAACCACCCAGCCCCCACAGTCAACACCACCACTGTTCTAATTTGAGGTAAGTGATCTGAACTTGCCCACACTACTTCAGTGGCAGACAAACTAAGAGGTCAAGAGATTTGGTTAGATACTGGTGAAGTCCTTAAAAAGAGAGCTAAATAACACAAAATAATAAAAAATAAAAAACTTTCCCAAGGGAAGAATGAAAAATATCACAAGGCAGGAAGTTTGGACTCTGTATGGTACTAATATGGATGGCTTGAAAAATAAATGAAGGAATAAGCAACCTAATTGGAATTGACATAATTTTGATTATAATGACTCTCAGTTTGATAACACATGTTTTGTCTTTAAAACGTATTTCTTAATGACTTTCAAAGATTGTTAGGAGACATTGCTAGTCTATGACCAGCTGTTGAGATAACACCTGATCTAATAGTTCATTTAAACAAAACCTTAAATGGTGATAAAGATTTAAATAGTCCTAGAGAATTAACAGCTGAAGCAGAAAAGGAACTGACAGTGGTTAAGGAAAAATTACAGGAGGCACATGTGGATAGGCTGAACCCAAATCTTAATTGTATCCTAGTCATATTGCCTTCCAGAATTTCTCCAGGGATTTGAATGCAGAGGGAAGATACCAAGTAAAAAAATAAAAACTTATGTGGAAAATGTCTCTGTATTAATTATATGAGGTAAACTGACACTTCATCAACTAGCAGGTTTAGACCCAGCAGAAATTATAGTGCCTTTTACTAATGATGAAATAAAAAAGTTATGGGAAGACAATGAACCATGGCAAAGAGCTTGTGCTAATTTTTGGGGAGAAATTAATAGCAACTATCCCAAAAGTGATAGACTTAACCTCATAAAGAGAACTTCTTGGATTCTTCCTCGAATTGTACGTGATGCACCAATAACTGGAGCCCGTACATTTTATACTGATGCAAATAAATCAGGGAAAGCAGGTTACAAATCAGAAGAATTGAGTAAGGTGGAACAAAGCCCTTATAATTCTGTCCAGAAGGCAGCATTATATGCCATTCTTATGGTGCTAAGGGATTTTAAAGAACCTCTTAATAAAGTTATGGATTCACAATATGTAGAAAGAGTTATCTTGCATATTGAAACTGCTGAATTTATACCAAATGACACAGAATTGACTTCATTGTTCATCCAGATGCAAGACATAATCAGGAATAGGCTTTGTCCTATGTACATAACATGCATCCGATCCCATATGGGTCTTCTTGGTCCTCTAGCACAAGGTAATGCTGAAATTGATCAATTATTGATTGGAAGTGTGTTGCAGGCCTCAGAATTTCATAAGAAATATCACGTCAATAGCGAAGGTTTAAAGAAAGAGTTTTCTATTATATGGCAACAAGTTAAGGAGATTATAAAGAGTTGCCCTACTTCCTCTTTCTATAATCAAACACCATTGCCTGCAGGAAGTAACCCAAATGGTACTCAAAGGAATGAAATCTGTCAGATGTATGTGTTCCATTTTACGGAATTTGGTAAATTAAAATATGTACAACACACCATAGACACCTATTCAGGTTTTCAATGGGCAACTGCCCTGAGCTCAGAAAGGGCTGATTTGGTAATCACACATTTATTGGAAGTTATGGCCATCATGGGTATACCTGCACAAATAAAGACAGACAATGGTCCAGCATATGTATCTAAGAAAATAAAATGCTTTTTTTGCTTATTATAATATAAAGCACATTACAGGTATACCAAATAATTCTACAGGTCAGGCAGTTATAGAAAGGTCAAATCGTACAGTAAAGGATATGCTGAACAAACAGAAAGGGATGGATAATACCCCCAGAAATAGATTGCACAATGCTTTGTTAACTTTGAATTTTCTTAACACTAATGAGAAAGGAACAACAGCAGCAAAGAGGCATTGGATAATGGAAAAAACTTCTGAATTGAATCAACCAGTATATTTCAAGGATGTGTTGACCTCACAATGGAAACCAGGAGATGTACTACGTTGGAGAAGGGGTTTTGCTCTTGTTTCCACAGGAGATGAAAAATTATGCATACCATCAAAATTAATAAAGATTTGCTTTGAAAAGGAGAAACCTATTGAAACAGAGAAATGACAGCTCATCCACACTGGTTATAACCATACAGGTGGTAAGAAAAGCATTTAGGATGGGGGTGGGGTCCTGTTCTTGTCTTTGCAGGAAAATACTCATCTTCAAAAATTCAAGAAACCCCTGATGTTTGGATGATGACAGGTAGAAAAATAACTATCCAATAAGGATCATTAAGAAAATCAAATGTGGTTCATAAGTACAAATGATACAATGTATACATTTATATATATATATATGTATATGTATGTATATGTTTATGAATATATAGAGCTGGTTTTCGAGTTGGACAACAGCTCTGTCCTTCTTTAAATCCAAGTGTGTTGTTAAAAGAAAAAACCCAGAGTTTCTATCTCATGTCAAGAGCCTTTTGATGTGGGACAGAAAGAAAAAAAATTATTTAGAAAATATCATTGCTTTCCTTCATATCTATTTTTTGTCTTTATCATCCCTTTCATTGAATATATACATCTGTATATGTCTATATAAGTAATGTTTAAGTTTTCCACAATGAACAATGAATTTTCCTGCAGTAATCTTTGAAGTTTCCAGGAAGAAGATGGGGCCCCATAACAACTCCAACTGGTTGATATGACGTCATGACACTGATAGCACTACTACAAGACCTGTTTTGGAACCAGATGGTTTCAACTTGGTTAACTGAAATGGTGCACATCTTTTACAACATTTTGGCCAGACTTTCACAAAATACTCAGAGACTATTTGCAATCTTACCAGACATTAATCTTGAAATGTAACCATCATTTTACTTTCACAGGATCCCATAGAAAGAATGTCGTCCCCATGACAGCTAGAAGTATTTCTAGAAGACGACGTCCCCTCTCCCAGCAAAGTTTGTCCTCAGGCTTAGGGACATCATTTAGGGGTTTATTATAATTGGTATACGGTTGAGGGTTGGGGGAGGAATTTTATTAGCTTAGGGACCTTTTTGAAAAAAAAGAGGGAAAATTGGATGATGGGATAATAGATTGGTATTTGTGAGTTATTGTTTACAGACAATTACATTGATATAGATTCTTGTATATTGATACAAAGTTAAATTATATTGAATATTGCATGCATGCATGCATGCTTCTACCTCTGTTTAAAACATTTTTTATGTATTGATACATATATATATATTTACCATATTGCAGTGTAGATTTCTGCCTCTGATCAAGATACTTCTACATTGTTTACATTTGGAGGTCATTGTCCTCATATATTCCATAGTTGTTTATTGTCTTAATCTTTAAATTAGATAGGTATTAATAATTATAGATCAATAGTCATCTATGTTTGTCATACTTATAGTTAGACTAATCGGATTCTTCAGATACATAGAGATTATATTCTGTATAGATAGATAATCTTCAACCACTTCAAGAATCTGTGGAACATGGATTTTAAATAACTTAGGGTTTTGTTGACATGAGACATAATTGCTCCTGGCAGCACCGATCTATTACTGAGAGAATGTTGAGCACCAAAGAAACTCCACTTGGAGCCAGTTTTCTTCTTGGCAAAAACTGGCCTTTGGGCAATGAAATGCCCATGCCTCAACCACTGACAAGATATAGTATCCAGAAATGGATAACCAGGACTGTCAAACCTTGCCAAGACAGGGTAAGACGGTTTTGAAAATTTTCTTGCCTTTGAAAATGGTCAGTCAGTTATTCTGGGCCATAGCCAAAGTTGGTCACTTCAATGTTACAAAATGAGACTTTGGGTGATTGCTCAGGTAGCTAATTGTCTCTGTCATATATTGCTCGCTTTGGAAGCTACTTGATTGTACTTCCTGCCTGCTCAAGTAATATTATCTCCCTTCTCAGGCCTTCGTTAGGGTTGAAGATAAGATAATCATAGTTACTGTCCTCCTATGATCTAACCAAGCCATTTCCAATACAAGACTTAGACACCTTGGAATAGAATGTTTATTAAAATATTTAGCATATGTTCCTTGGTTAATATTGTTTATGCTGATTGTAATTCTAATCTTATACTTGATATCTGTTCCTATAGTATATTGTTTTGTATTAGGTTTGGAACTCTCTTACTTAAACAAAAGGGGGAGATGCTGCGGGAGCTACTTCCACTCCTTCAGCCTATAATAGCCTTTAAGATACCAGCCCACTAGGGCATGATCTCTTTTGTTTTCAAAAGCAGCAGTAGCTGTGTGCTAACTCTCTTGCTTCTGGCTTCTGGCTTCCGGCTGTTAGACTTCGTTCCTGATCGTGTAGAGGGCTGTTGTCTGGGACAGTGATCTGTAAGTTTTTCCCTTTAAATAAATAACCATTTTGTTAATCACAATTTCAAACTGGTGTGGGATTGTTTTATGACTTACGCTTTCACTGGAGGCACCACAATTCCTGACTTCAAACTCTAGTATAAAACTACAGTAATAAAAACAGTCTGGTATTGACATAAAACAGATAGGAAGATCAATGGAGCCGAATTGAAGACATAGATATTAATGTGCACACCTATTAACACCTGGTTTTTAACAAAGAAGCAAATAATATAAAATGGAAAAAAAAGAAAGCATATTTAACAAATGGTGCTGGCATAACTGGATATCAACATATAGAAGAATAAAAATGGGTCAATATCTGTCCCCATGCACAAAACTCAAGTCCAAGTGGATCAAAGATGTCAACATAAAGCTAGCCACACTGAACCTCGTAGAAGAGAAAGTGGGAAGTACACTTAAATGCATTGGCACAGGGAACCAGTTCCTAAATATAACTCCAGTAACACAGACACAAAAAAAAATAATAAATGGGACCTCCTAAAACTGAAAAGCTTCTATAAAGCAAAGGAAACCATCAACAAGATAAAATAGCAGCCTACAGAATAGGAAAAGAGCTTCACCAACCCCATATCAGACAGAAGTCTGATCTCCAAAGTATACAAAGAACTCAAGAAATTGGTCATCAAAAGAATAAATAATTCAATTTTAAAAAATGGGATACAGACCTAAACAGAGAACTCTCACCAGAGGAAACTAAAAGGATTGAAAGACACTTAAGGAAATGTTCTTCATCCTTAGTCATTCGAGAAATGCAAATCAAAACAACTCTGAGATTCCATATTATACCTGTAAGAATGGCCAAGATCAAAATTACTGATGACAACTTATGCTAGAGAGGCTGTGGGGAAAAGGAAACACTCCTTCATTGCTGGTGCGAGTGCAGACTTTTTGGATATCAGTATGGTGATTTCTCAGAAAATTAGGAAACAACTTTCCTCAAGACCTAGCAATATCATTTTTGGGTGTATACACAAAGGATGCTCAAAATGAAAATCAAGATACATGTTACATTGGGGAAGAGGTATTGCTTTTGTTTCAATAGGAAAATAAATGGTATGGAGACCATCAAGATTGATAAAAATTAGACTTGAACAGGAAAGACCTCTTGATTAGGATAGGTGAGAGTTCATCAAATACCTTGGTCATTCCATCCAAATAACTTAAAAGACTGACAAATGCCTTTCATCTAGTAAGGTATGATAAAAAGAAAATAAAATAGTATTTTGAATGATAATTTACCAAAGGCATAATTGCCTTACTAGTATGGAAGGAAAAAATGTGTTTCTTAAACTATGTGTCTTATTTTCACATTAGAATTTTAGATTTTATGTTGCCAGGTTGCCCACAACTCCTTGGATGGACATCAACTTTCTTCTTCTTTTTTAAATAAAAAGCATACTTTTGTTGTTTTGCATTAAAAACACAGATAAATATTTTCAATATTTAAATTAAATACAACTGTTTACTACAATTCAACCTTATTTTTTTTAATTTCAAAGAGATAGAATGATTTGGAGCTAAGATACAATATTTGAGCATGACAATTAAAGCCCATGTCATTAATAAAAGTGAAGACAGATGGATCTCTATGAGTTAGAAATTTTTAAATAATAGAATATAGTAAACAAGGTTGTGGTGTCACATGTTAATTCCACCACCCAGAGACAAAATTCAGGCACACTTCCTATTTGGTAAGTTTGCATACTAGAAAAATCACATAAAATATTTACAGATTATTATAAAAGATAACCCTCTCTATCTTTACTAGAAAATTCAAAATTCAAAATGGATGTCTTTTGTGATCTAAAAATAAGAACATTTTAACCTTGACTTCACACATATAAAGAGAAAGGGGAATATAGGTATATTTATTTACACAAACCAATGTACACTTAATTTTAGAAAATATTTTAATTAAAAATAATTCTTTCTTGTTGTCAAAAACATTTTGCTTTAACAAAGATATGACCTACCATCCACCAAGTTGTATTTATGGAAGAGTTTTGATTATGTCTTTCCAGGACAATAGAAACATTTAGCTAAAGAATCTTATGAACCCAGAGCAAATGATAATGCTGAAGAAGAAGGAAAAATCATCAAGAGAAAAAGTCACAAGAAAAAGAGTAATTTGGCATAATGGTTTATCACATCTCCAACAGCATAGAATTTCATAAATCATAAGGTAAAATTCTAGTTTTTGAAAGCTATTATTATGAACTATTTAGGATAATCAAGAAACACAGGCAAGTAGTCATTTATAACAATAAAATTTTTAGATAAGCTAGGTATGATTTCCAGATCATACAGATATATATTTTAGATAGATAGGTAGATAGATAGATAGATAGATAGATAGATAGATAGATAGATAGATTGATTGATAGATAGATGGCATTCAAAACTTTCATTGACCTACAGAAGATGGTATTTAAAAATTTTGTTAATTTCAGGCTTTTCATGACAATGAGACACATTTGCTATAGACAGCACCAATTTACTTCAGAGATGATGGGCATCAAAGAGACTCTTTATGGAGTTTTCTTTAAATGTGCCAAGGCTAGCCATTTGCAAAAGAAGTTTTTCTTGCCTGGATTGCTTAACAGTTTGTTATATCAGTTGGATATGAAGGACCCACAGGAAACTGAAAACTGAACTTTAATAAAATAATGTGTGGTAGTCCTTTAGAGTTCCTACTTCACAGAAGAATCTACCAGATATTCTGAAGAACAGAGGAAAGTGATTGAAAAACTGGCAATGTAGGCAGAAAAGTCTTTCAAACTTCCTGCATTATTGAAAAGTCTACCAGATACTATGAATCTGTAGGATCAAGATGGAGATACCCCAACAGCAAAGTAACTTTTGGTGTTTGTCGGGTAAGTCAGATGTCTCTGTCATAACTAGAGATTTTAAAAGTTGTTTGCAATGCACTTCTTGTTTATTTAAATCATATAACTTGCTGGTGCCTTTGATGGAGTTGGAGACCAGATCATTATTATAGTTTCAGTTTTCCTTAGATATGATAAAAAAAAAGGCTAGGTATAAAACATGTGTTGACTAAGATAGGAGAGATAATGGAGTATTTTCTTTGAGTGTTTTAAACACCGATGAATTGGAATTCAGTATACAGTAAATGTAATATTTACTTGATAATTGTTGTTTTATCTTACTATGTTAAAGTTAACACTTTTCATTGTTTTTTAGGAAAAAAGCAGGAAATGTTAAAGAATATTATTTTAAGGTGTGTTATATTTTTATGCTGCATTTGTTAACCTCTATGAAGCTGTGCTACTGTGTCTGTTTAAAACACCTAAATGCCTAATAAAGAGCTGAACAGCCAATAAAAAGGCAGGAGAGAGAAATAGGTGGGCTAGAAGATAGAATAAATTTGAGGAAGAATCTAAATGAAAAAGATCTGAGAATGAGAGAGGAGGACGACTTCAGGAGCCATTAAAGCAGCCTCCCAGCTACACAATAAGACAGGAAATAAGAAGGAAAGAAAAGACATACAGGAATAGAGAAAGGTAAAAGCCCTAGACCAAAGATAGATGGGTTAATTTAAGTTAAGAAAAGCTGGTGAAGAACAAGCCAAGGTAAAGCTTGACATTCCAAAGAAAATGCCTTTGTTTGTGATTAATATAGGTGTGGGGCGGTGTGCCCCCCAAAAAGCAAAAGGATAAAACTCCATACTATATCAGGTGGGTATTTTTAATTTGTCTGGTGGGTTATGGACATTTATCCTTGCTTATGGGTATTGAATGCAAGTTGTTCTTGATAATTATCAGGGAAAAAACTAAACAAATAAGGTTAGAGTCAAGGATCTCTTTACAAAAAAAGGGGGGAAATAATAATGATAGTGTAGGACAGGCAGTAGTGGTGCATGCCTTTAATATGAGCACTCAAGAGGCAGAGACAGGCAGATCTTTTTGAGTTCAAGTCCAACTTTGTATACAGAGTGAGTTCTGGTACAGGCTATAAAGCTACAGAGAAACCCTTTCTTTAAATCCTGAACAACAACAAATAATAGAAAAAAGAAAAAGAAGAGAATGATAGAGAAAATGGAGAGGTTATTGAATCTACTTTTAAGCTAAAAAAATCAATTACTGCTTTCAAATATTTTACTGGTAAAAATTTTATATATTAATACAAATTTAAGCTTATTTTTGTTATAACACATACTATATATATATATGCATATATATATATATATATCACTGTATTCTACTTGTCTAAAGTATTGCATCTATGCAACACATTTAAAATATAATAAAACTTCTTATCCTTGACAGTTATTGTCAAAAACTGTTTAGGATAATTTAAAAAATACAGATAAGTAGTTATTCATCTATAACTATAAAATATATAGTCCTTTTAGGTATGATTTCACAGATGAAAGGAGATATATTTTAGGCAAATAGGTGATCCTCAATCACTATTAGATGAATAAAATATGTCATTTAAGATGTTTAGATAACATAAGGAAGTTCATGCAGGGAAGTATAACTGCTCCTGGCAGCATTTATCTGCTTCACAGAAGATAATGGACATCAAAGAACTTCCATATAGAGTTTCTCTTCAATGTAGCAAAACCAACAACTGGGCATAAATCTACCCTTGCCTCAACTTCTGAAAGTATTCTGTCCATATTGAACAAGAAGGATACAAATAAAGTCAATTGCCAAACATTGCCAAAACAAGGTAGGAGATTCCTTCAGAATTCCTACTTCACATAAAAGACTGTCAGTTACTATAGGCCTGTAGGCCAAGAATAGATGCCCCAATGCTTTTGAGTAAACTTTGTAGACTACCCAGGCAATCATCTGTGTTTTAAATTTCCATAGTTTTAGAATTTGCTTTCTGTGTACTTCCTGTTTATTCATGTAATAATTTATACATTTTAGTCTCTTTGATGGGTCTGAAGACTACATAATTACAATCTTATGGTTTTTCTTTTTGGAAAATCCATAACATCAACTCACAAAGGAAATGTAAAGTTTGCAAATTTTGAGAGACATAAAAGCTTAAATTGTTAATGTAAAAGTGTTTTAAGGTGGGCATGGGATCAAACTGGACCCTCTGAATGTGGCTGACAATTGAGGCAGACTGAGAAGCCAATGATAATGGCACTGGGATTTGTCTCTACTGCATGTACTGGTTTTTTGGGATCCTATTCTATTTGGATGCATACCTTCCAAAGCCTAGATGGAGAGGGGAGGGCCTTGGAGTTCCCACAGGGCAGGGTACCCTGCTCTCTCTTAGTATAGGAGGGAGAGTGGGGAGGGAGAGTGGGGGAGCAGGAGGGAAGTGGGAGGAGAGGATGAAGTCTAAATTTTGATTGGTATTATTTAAAAAAATAAAAAAGAGGAAAAAAATGTTTCAGAGTCTAAAAAGATATTTTTAGGCAGGTATTTTAAGTTATGGCCAAAAGCAGTTTAGGATACTAAACTTTGGACTCACCAAGATCAAATAAGCTAAATACAAGAGTAATTAGCACTGATAATGTAATTCTTTCCCGATTTTTTTCTTATTGTATATAGTTTTACTGTGTTAAAATTAAAACCACCACTTTATATAAACAATAAAAGGGAAATATTGCAGGATATTCAATCACACTCTGAACTCAAGTTTGGATTTTCATTAATGAAATAAAATCAACTGTGGGTCAGGAGTCAGAGCCAGCACCTAATTTATAGGAAAAAATTATAGTGAGTCAAAGGAAATCTGGAAGTTGGACAGTGTGATGCCCTAGAAGTAGTAGGGAGCAACTTTGAGTATGTCTTTTTGGTTTTGGTGGACTGGAAAGATTTCAGTCTCTCTTTGAGATGCTGGTGAAGAATGAAGTTCAGCTAGCCTCTCCTCAACGTTTATGAGCTAGCATGCTTTCACTCCAGGCTCTGATTCCTAAGTTTTATTGGTAAATAGGATGATAGAGACTCAGCAACTTACTATACTTAGTGCAAGTAACATGAGTCAGTACATAAAAGTACTACCAGGATGCTTCCTGAGAAGCAGGCCAGTAACAGCAGAGCCACAATTCCTCGCTGAAATAGCAGTAGGTTCAGGTGCAGCTGCAATAAATAAATACAAAAATAAGTAGGGAAATTTCATGTGGCACCACCCCTAGATGAAAATCTACAGGCAGTCTATGACTGCTGAAAACGTGAGAATTAATCTCTCCCAGAGATGAGACCTCTTAATGGCTATTTCATTCCCATGAGATAAGCCCCAAATATGTTACTCTGAACAGACTCAGCAATTTATACATTATACATATATGAAACAATAATTAAATATGTAACAATATATTTGTTCATCAAATATATGTAACAATGCAAAAAAGTGATAATAAATTTGAAGGGGACATAGGCAAAAATTACAATGGGGAGAAAGGAGGAAGTGAGGTAATTCAATTTTAATTAAAAACAAGGTAAATTATAATAAATAGCAGTAAAGTAGTACATACAGCCATCAAATTTCCACATATTTTACACAAGTAGATTGTAATACCATTATTTAAAAATAATTTTAATACAGTGTTCTTAGAGAAGGCAGACATGAAAGCAATCAGCTTTATTGGATAGGGACCTTTCTGAAACAAACATATAATAACCATTAATTAAATTTATTATTCCAGTAGAAAGCAACCAAAAGAAAAGTTTATTTAAAAAGTACATTGAAGCTATAAATGCAGTTTTTCCATATATACAAACTCACAACAACTCAGTTCAAAACATTTTAATCTATCAGGCAGGAAGCCTGTTTTTAACAGGAATAATTTGATCAAGGTAGCCATGGAATTCCTTTTAACGGATTTAAGGAGCACTGCTTAGCACAGTGAAAATTTGCATCAAAAATGTCAGGCAATATGGAGAGAATTGATAAGCAAGTAAGTGAAAATAGTAAGGAATTAAGAGCACATATTTAAAGTGTTTATTGTGAAGCTGGAGAAATGCCTCTGCAGCTACAACTGTTCTGTTCTGGCAGAGGAACTGAGTTCACTTCCAGCCACTCATGTTCAGCTGCTCACCATCTCTAAATCTAGACAAGAGTAAAACAGTGGTGCCTTTTGGACTCCTTGGACTCTTTTAGACACATGGAACACACATATGCACATGCATATACACATAAATAAATACAAATAAAATTGAATACTTAAAATTATTTGGTAAATTATCATAAACTATTCTCTTACATTCAGAGAGTTGGGTGACTATGGATACTTACCCAAGCATACTGGAAATTAGGACATCTAAGATGTCAATAATAAGCATAATAAATTGACTAGAGTAAAATGATCACTCCTAACAGTTATCCCCTGATTTAAAAGAAAACCAAAAAAGTCCTTTTTCTATAAAAGTGAATGAATAGTATAATAAACAAGAAAGAAATAATATATTAAACAAGACTAATGTCCATACTAATATAACTAAGCAAAATAATATTTAAATCTCATTAAAAATTAAATGGAGCACCATTGAACATATGGTCAAGTAAGGGAATTATTTGTGACAAATGATGTACTATTGTCAGAAGTCTCTATATTTGATCATCCTTGAAGAGTCTTTACATGACTTTTCTTTGCACACTCTCTTTATTTAAAGATCCTTAAAATGTAATGTGTTTTCATAGCTCAAAGTGTTTTTTGAATGTAATTTATACAAATAAATCATATTAAAAGCCATGACAAAGGATAAAAGTATGTTGTATAATAAAATAATTGATATACTTTCTTTTTTATTGATATTTATTGAGCTCTACATTTTTCTCTGCTCCCCTCCCTGCCTTTCCCCTCCCCTCTTAAACTCTCCCCCAAAGTCCCCATGCTCCCAATTTACTCAGGAGATCTTGTCTTTTTCTACTTTCTACTTCCCATGTAGATTAGATCTATGTAAGTCTCTCTTAGGGTCCTCATTGTTGTCAAAGTTCTCTGGGATTGTGGTTTGTAGGCTGGTTTTCTTGCTTTATGTTTAAAAATGATATACTTTCTTTAAAAGCATGACAAACATTCAAAACTTTATAGGGATAAAAAAGTATATTAGACTGAATTCTTAAGGGTATAAAAGCATGATGCAGTCTCTGTTATGTCTCCTCCAACAAAAAAGTAGACAAGGATTTCATTTTGTTTAAGAACAGAGTGCAAATTCTAACACAAATTTTAGTCTTAGCAAACATACTAGGCCCATCATGAAAGATGACACACAGAAGGATTTTGGCATGAGTCGCAGCTCATATGAATTACCAAGAGAGCTATGGCATAAGAGTCCTGAATGCCTCTAGAACATTTCAGAGATTTAACCATATCAGTTATAACTTTGACACTGGCCTGTGAAACACCTACCCTAAGCTCAAGAACGTGTTGGTCCCTATGTTCAAGAGAATTGGGAATGATTCAGATTGGCAATAGTTATGCTTTATGATATAGCACACTTGCTGAGAGGACGTGGGCAACTGATACAGTTGGTAGAGGGACAGTAAAGTTCTTTCAGCAATGAAGTCCTGAAAGGTTAATCATGCTTAGTAGATAACTTTACATCCATAAATATCAGGCAGCACTAAGATCATTCAATAGTATTTTAAAAAGAAAACAGAAGACTATTGAGGGAAGAGTAGTAAAGTGGCAGAAGAGAAAATGGAGGGGAAGGAATGAATGGTAGATGTGATCAAAATACATTATATGAATGTATGAATTTCATACGTATAAAAAGATTAAAAACAATTGTCTCTGATACCTGTCCTCACACACAAAATTCTTTTACTCACATTGTATTTAAATGGGTATTTCAAACTGCTTAACACGAAACAGAGTGCCTGAATGAGGTAGAATCATGTATTGTACTTTATCACCTTTAGTTGATGCATAGGCCTTGATATACAGTGATCGGTGTTCAATTACATGGGCTGTGAAATTAACAACTCAATTTAGCATCAATCAAATTATCCAATGATTTAGCTTAACCTTTTTGGTGATTTGAATGAAAATAGCCCCTATATGCTCATAATCCAAGAGGTTCATAGCTTAGAATACTTGATCCGTATTGAGTGATATTATTTCAAAGGACTATGGAGTGTGGCCTTTTTGGAGCATGTGTGTCACTGGGGGTTGGCTTTGATGTTTCAAAGTGCCAATGCCAGGCCTGTAGTCTATAAGTCATTGGAACAGGATATAACTCAAAAATACTTCTCTACCACTGTGCCTTACTGCATGCCACCATTCTTTCTAACATGAAGATAAGGGATTAAACCTCTGAAGTTTTAAGCAAGTCCCACTTAAATGCCTTCTTCTATAAGAATTATGGTCATTTTGTCTCTTCCCAGAAATAAACAGTGACCTATCATTACTCCATTTACTAAGTTGGGCAAAAGAGTAACCCAAATATTTTTTCTATAGTTTTCCAGTATTCTGCTGAAGCCTAAAAACTGGAGGATCTTGTTGTAAGGAGGCCGCTAGTTAGTTCCCAATTGCTCAACCCTGAAATAATCACACAGAAATTATATTATTATATTATTTAAAACACTGCTTGGCCCATTAGCTCTAACTTCTTATTGGCTAACTCTTACACCTTAATTTAACCCATCTCCAATAATCTGTGTATCGCGATGTTGCAGTGGCTTACCAGATAAGCTTCCCAGTGTCTGTCTCTGGAGGTGGCTCCATGGATTCTCTCCAACTTCACCCTTCTTTTCCCCAGCATTCACGTCCATCTTCCCACCTACCTAAGTTCTGCCCTGCTATAGGTCCAAAGCACTTTCTTTATGCATTAATGGTATTCAAGCATACAGAGAGAAATCTCATATCATATATGTGTGTGTGTTTATATATATGTATATATGTACAACCTTTGAAGTAACTCCAATATCATGATAAAACACATTCCCTCTTTGTATCTTAGTTATAATCTGAATAACCTCAGATGAGTATGCTGCATGATGAAGGTGGGACACAGTGTGGCAACTTAAATGGACATATGTGTGACATCAGATAATGGGTCTGATCCATGTACAGTATCTCTGCCTAGACCTAGGGAGAATCCTGTAATATGTGACAACTGAACATTAATTGTGGTTGACATAATCATTGTAATCAAAAATTATTATTGTCTTCATTGTACCTTCATTGTTCACAAGACTAAACCAACCATCATGATAATGAGTATGAAAGCACACAAAACACTCTATCCCTTAAACTGAACTATTTGCTTCTGATTCTCATATAAGGGGAGTCACGTTGAACCCTTTCCCTACTGGTGATCACATCAGTTTCCATTGGGCAATCTTATACCAATAGTCACTCAAAGAGCCCTGGTTAAACATACTTATCACAAAATAATTTAGTCACTGATCTATTGGTATGAAGGGACACCAAAATTAGAAATTATACTGTTAAGGGAAATAACACAGTCATAGAAGGATAAGAACCACATCACATGTGTAAAGCCTTGGTTACTTTTGTACAATTCTATGAGTATGGGTAATAATATCCTGGATATTTCATAAAACTAGAAGCAAGTGATTTGATAATCTCTCTCAAAAATTACAAATACCTAAGATGATATATTTAACCTGATTTTAACATTAAGACTTGTATACTTACAGCATAATATCATATATTGCATGACAGTTTTAGAAAAGAATACACATTTTATGTTTGTGCCCAGCTTGAAAAAGTAGGAAAAAATAAATAATTTCATCTACTTTGGTAGTACTTCAGAATTATGACTTTATGTGTTTTATACAAACTATTCCATAGAGAAGGAACATAATCTAAATTTTATCACGTTTATTCCTTCAGTTTTTATTGAGGGCAGTGTTGAAGAACTAGGCTTAAATGTGAAGTGATAATTTAGGAGGAAGCAGACTCTCCATGCTGTTCCAAATTATTTTCAATGGTCAATAACCTGTTTACAGAAGAACCTTTGGTTGGCTAGCACCAGTCCCCTTCATTCGTTATTCATCCTGTAAATGATTTTGACTCTTCATATTTTCTTATGTATTTTTCCCTTTTGTTTTGTGATGATCTTTTCTTTTATATTTCTATTTATTTTCAAATTGTAAATGAATGTCTTGGATTGTATCAGTTTTCTCTTTGGTTCTTATTCTTGTATCCTGAAAACTTTGATGGGAACCAGGTATTAAACTTACAGATTGATTTAGTACTGAAAATTTTATATATCCCAACTCAAACTATTAACAGGCTTTCTAGATATAACTCCTCATACTGAAACAAACTGAACTTCATCTCCCATCTATAGCAAGAAAAAGCTCTTTTATAAAATTTGGCTTTTTGGTATGTGGCCTGAAACAAAAAACACAATTTGAAGAAAAATAACCTCTTTAATACCTTAACTTTCTGATTTTTCTGTTTTCTCTTGTCTAGTCATATGGGATTCTCAACGCTGTTGTGTTTATAATTCCATGAAATATGCTTTGCAAATTCCATACTTTCTTTGTATATGTAAAAAATAAATAATTAACTTATCTCATATTTCTAAAAGAAAATGACTTCTTTAAGTAATATTGGTTTACATGGAAGGAAGAGCGTCCTTCTGTATTTGTGTTGCTTTCATTGGTTAATAAAGAAACTGCCTTGGCCTTTTGTTAGGGCAGGACTTAGATAGACAGGAAAAGAGAACAGGATGCTGGGAAAGGGACAGAATGAGAAAGCTGCCCGCCATTAAGGTCGCAGGTCAGAGACGCTGAATCTTTCCTGGTAAGCCATGACTAGTGGCGAAACACAGATTATTAGAAATGGGTTAAACAAATATGTGAGAGTTAGCCATTAAGAGGCTAGATCTAATGGGCCAGGCAGTATTTCAATGAATACAGTTTCTGTGTAATTATTTCGGGTACTCACCGGGAGCCGGGCGGGACAGAACAAGGGGCCCTGCTCCAGAAACCAGGCGCCAGGAATGCAGCCCAAGCCCCTCATTACTACATTTACCAATCATCATTAAGAATCTAATACTAATTCGGTACATTCCCAAATTTAATTTTTCTTTTAAATGTAATATATTACATTTATGTTTATATTCCCCAAAATATATGCTTATCCTTATTTTGCTTTCAGGAATCATTTTTTTTTATTTTGTCTATGTGTTGTTTTCAATATGTAAGTAACTTAATGTCTAGAATTTTATCATTTTGCTCTTGAGAACTTAAATTTGCATCCAGAAAACCTTGCATGCATGCAAATACTAGGCTCAGTGTTACATTTAGGGCTTTGCTCTCTGTAGATACCAACTCAAATTTGAACATGTTTTCTAGGTAAATGCCAACTGGAAAAGTATCTTACATGAATAATATAGGGAAAGAATGTCTATTATCTAAATACAGTGAATAGAAAAAACTAATTTTTGACTGAAATAAGTAACTTTTCAATGAAATCAAAATATCCTATATACATGTTACTAAGTTTTAATTTAAAAAAGAAGTATAATTTTAAAAAGATATGAGTATATATATTTTATTCCGTTTATATATATATGTATATATATATATATTTTTAATTTATATGTATGTGTCTAAGTATAAGCCATACATGAATGAGTATCTTCAGAGGCAAGAAAATAGCAAATGTTTCAACTAGAGATCAAGTTACTGGGAGTTGTGAGCTTCCTAGAAAGCCTACCAAATAAATGCCTAATCCTTCTCTAATTTGTTATCATAGATTTCATTTTCATACTTATTTGGGCCTCTTATTTGTCCTGTGTGTCCAATTAACTAATACATTCAAATCCATATGCTTTTTATTTCAACCTACTAACAACTTTGTTTCACACCATTCAAGATTTAATTTAGTTTCAGAGTATGGACACAGATTACCTTGCTTGGAACCTATTATCAACTGAAAAACCCTATACAAGTTAAAAAATCTTCCAGCACTTTCACTTTCTCCATATATTATGAGAGAAACCCTGGTGATAACAGCTGTAGTGTGGTTGATCTAAGAAAATATGGGAGAATTTATTTAAAAAATTTAGTTTTCAAAATTATTGTTAAACCTTGATGTTCAGTAATAAAAACAGAAAGGAGCAGTTATCTTCCAATATGTATAATCATTGTAAACATTTTGAAGGTTGTGTTCATTGCAGTTGCCCTTTTCTCCTACACTATGTGTCTTGTACTTGGTTTTGACATATTGATAATAAATTTTAAAAGATCATATATGAACATATAAGGCTATACATTTTGTCTAAAACAACATTAATTATATACTTTGCTTTGTGTTGTGGTCTACCATAGTTTCATGAAACACTGGTACCTCTAGGGAAATATTGTATATTAATTTATCCAATTTTTCACAAATATCCCTTTTAGAAATTTTACTCAATATGCAACTCTAAGGTCTGTCCTCCAAAAATTGTACATTTACCACTGTTAATAACTTTCTCCATAGGACCTTTCACAGTGGAAATAATTTTCTCCTAAGGCATTAGGCCTACAAGTGGCAACAGATGCATTCACATGCAATGCAACACTAGGCACCAGTTTGGCATTGTTAGTCAAGAGTTTCCTCTTATAGAAGATGTCACTTTGCACTTAACAATCTCTCCTGCTAAATTAATCCTTTGTTGGCATTTATGTCTACTTGAAACTAGCTTACCATTTCCTCAGTGTGGATCCATGACAACCTAACAGATGGGCTGAAGGACATGCATGCCA
>PVIU01004859.1:120000-121038 GCA_004026605.1 Ondatra zibethicus | reverse complement strand
GGCATCACTGAGAGTCTGCCAATGACACCCTGATGTCTTTAAGTCATTCTCCCTTCCTAGCATTGTGAACCAAGCCTTGCATGAAGTGAGCTGGGCTCTCTTCCAGCCCCATTCCTGAATTCCTTTGCCTGTGCCCCTCCCTACAGCTCTCTCAGAGGAGTCGGCTTCCTCTGGAGGGAATGCCTTTCCTTCCACAGTACCCAGCTGGCTTTCCAGGATGACTTCCCAGCTTGCTTACTTCAGGCTCACTCTGGCTCCCTTGATCTGCTGTGAAGGTTCCATTCACCACACAATAGACTGGCCCCTTCTGTCTGTCTCTTTCCTTTGAATGTATCTCCTTGTGTCCTGGAGTCCTAAGCCAGAGGCCTGGCTCTCGGGAGAACCCTAAAATGCCGTATCTGACCACTTATTCCAAATATGCCAACAGTGATGGTGACAAGGGGTTTATTTCAGTGTCACGAGCACTGGAAAGGACAGCAGACCACCTATCTAAGTTCTGTCTTCCAGGTCCTGACAGTTGCCCCAGGATTATACAGGGGAAGAAGACAGGACTAGGAGGTTGTATCGTCCAACAGACTTGACCAAACTGCTCTCATTGGTCATTGTATCAGGTCTGGTGATTGGGGATTTGCTGATGCAAGGGAAATTGTTACTGCCCAGGGGTGGGGTGAGCAGTTTCAGTTCCCATCATGAGATGGTTGTCTTCCAGGCTTCCTGGTCCTGGAATATGACATAGACTGAGGAGGGAAACAAAAATGCGATTAAGGGTGGGGTTTTCTTCAACGAAGGAGTTGCTGTCACATTTAGCCAACAGGGACTGGCTTTAACCCATTTAGTCTGGCACTGGAGACAGCAAGTGGCACCCGTTTTGTGCTCAGAGATGGCGGGCACTAATTCTGAGGCATGTGTAGCCCATATTCTAGTGATCTGTTAGTGAGAGGAGCATAGACCTGCATGTGCTCAGAGCACATTCAGCACTATGCTATGGCCCCATCTTACCTCCATGACCAAGGCAGCATGAAATAAAAGCCATACGTA